>SNQN01000807.1:50936-73877 GCA_008642245.1 Bassia scoparia | reverse complement strand
ATATTATAAAACATTATTCCTAATTTTTCACCAAAATAGTAAATGAACAAAACATTAGCAATTGGAGGGAGTAACATCTATTGAACACTTTTCGCTATTGAAAAAAAAATCGACAAATKAATTAGGTGTGGACTCTTTTGCAAAAGTAATTTGATCTCGTGCAAATACATGAGCATATATAAAATTATATTCTACATTATTGAGCTCGATCAAAACAACAAAAYTTTAATCCCAAAATGATTTATTGTCGGCTAGCCATGTTTCTATCGAGCTGAGTCTAAAAAACTTTACATCATTTTCCACCACTCTCAAACAATTTTGGTTTGGTCTTCCTCGGTCTCTTTCCTTCCTCTCCACTTGCCACTCTTCAAGCCTCCTTACCTAGGGATGAGAAAAAACACTGGGTACCCGRTTCGGTACCTGAAATCGGTTTCGAAACYGACGRTTCCGAAACCGGAACCAGTTGGATYGGTACCGGTTCCGAAAATGAGGAACCAGTTGTGACCGGTTCTGGTTCCCGGTATGAACATTTTGGAACCGGTACCTGATGTTACTGGTTCYGRTACCGGGTACTYGGTACCCGGTAAGTAGTTATGTCTTTTKAGTTTAATAAAATACATTTGCTAAGACCCAAAAGCTCAAATTATATAAACAAGTAGCAACTAAGTTTACTAACCTAAAATTAAAGTATTTAGTTGATTTGTGTATTTGTGGTCTTGCATTAAGTTGATTTGTGGACTTGTATTAAGTTGATTTGCTAAAGTCTTTGAATTGTGTGTTGTAAACTTGTAATGGGATTTACTATATTAGACTATTACTTATGTATTGCTCACTTTAGAATCTTGAAATACTATTGTATAAAGCATTGTGCTTTTATGGCCAAATACGCATGCACAAGTATGAAATTAACTAGGACAATTTTTGCTTTTTTTTAAATTTTTTTTAAAAAAACTAACCGGGTAACCGGTTCCCAGCGGTTCTGGTCCCAAAAATTTTGGAACCGGTTCCGGTTCCACCCAAAATGGCTGGATACCCGGTCTTATTCAACCCTATCCTTACCGATGATTCACAGGGCATACGACTCACATGACTAAACCATTTTAAACGATTCTTCCTCATTTTATCCTCAATCGGTACGTACAACCCCWACCTTATTTCGAATAACCTCATTCCTTGTTTTATCTTTTCTCGTATACATCCACGTAAAGTATGCATTTCTACCTCATTCATCTTATTAACATGATAATGTTTTATAGCCCAACATTTTGTCTCATACAACAAAGCTGGACGAATGAAAATCTGGTAGAATTTCCCCTTTAGTCTACGAGGCATACCATGAAAGTAAGTTGTGATGATGGGCACGGAAAAGTCCCTGCACTGTCCAAAATACTGTCGAATGATCCACGTGGGCAAACGCCACCTGTGATTTATCAGACCGAAACTGGGACGGAGAACGACGTTTCTGGTTCTACGCAAAACGGTAGTATGGAAACGATCGGAAGCACGGATGGATGACAAAGTGCAACCCATCCAAGTGTTCCTTGTTTTTGAGGGATTCCCTATAATACCCCAAAAAACCAAGGAAAAAACAACACATTTTAACTTCATGCAGTTTATTAAAAAAATAACCCAACTACTTTTCTCTCTCTTAGCTTGGACGACTTTTCAATTCCCTAAACTCCCATACTTATTAAGCATCGTAGGGAGTAATCCAAATAGGATTATTCCTCCCTTTGTGCAGGTGCAGGCGTCAGGATTCTTCAGCCAGGACAGTCTAGAACAGTGAAGAACAAGTCTACGTTGCGTAATAAGAGTCAGCTCTCCCGAGGTTAGCTCGACAGGTAAGCCCCACCTCCTCTCTCAAACCCAGATCTAGGAAATATGTGTACCAGGCCACGTCATCGACATTATTGCTACATACATTTGGCCTTTGTGGGGGCAAATCAGAAATGCTTCAGGAGATGACCAAAGCACCACGTAGGACGATCACACCTCTTCCTCTGAGAAGGAGAGTAACCCGCATAAGGCGAGACACTCGCGATCAAAATCCCTTTCCAGGTTGGCTGGAAAGACACTTTGACCTGTCACTTGTCAGGACCTGGCAGTCGGTATGTTCGCACGACATTCTTCAGAAGGAAATGCTGAAAGGGGTGGAAAGATTTGGACCTGTTAAGCAGCAGGAAGGAACTGAAGAGTAGACTCAGCGCTCTCACAAGCGGAGAATGCCCGCCTAAGCTTGCGGGCTGGCAAGTCTAAAGACGACTGTGGTCAGTGATGCTCTGCCTAAGTCTCAAGCAGAGGAGTACAACACTCCTGTTATTCCAAAGCTCCGGACCATCAAGTCTTGGAAGACAATCCTTTGACTTTCTGTCACTTTCATGACCTGGACAGTCGGGTTATGTTTTCGCACGACATTTCTTCCAGAATTTGGAAATTGCTAAAGGGGTGGACTAGATTGACCTCGTTTCCAGCTCTAGCAGAATAACTGAGAGTAGATCTTAGAACTTTCGTCTCTCTTCAAAGCTGTAGAATGCCCTGCTTGAAAAGTCTCTTTGCGGGCTGGCAAGTCTATTATATGGACGGTGCATGTGTGATGCTCCTGCAGTCTCAAGCAGAGGAGTAAACACTCCTGTTATTTTTCAAAGCTCCGGTACCTATCTGGTCAAAAATCCAACGCCTGCAAGGCAAACAAGTTTTCAACGGAACAACTGTTCCCCCTTTGACGAGAAATATGGGTTAGGCTTAGGAGATTATCTGGACTGTCCAATGCCTCAAAACAATCTAACAACCGCTCACCTTAGGGCAACATCTGCAGGGGTGGCCCATACTAGGTTTGATGTAAATGCTTGTCGTGAAGATGACGCTTCTCCCATGAACAACGAGGACGTCAGGGATCTCATTTTGAATTAGGAGAAGCAGGAGACCTGGCTGAAGCTTCTTCCATGGACGCTCGGAAGATCCATTGAGATCAATAGAGAGAAGAATCCAGGCATGCCAGCTGATCCTGGACAGAAAAGGACCGAAGGAACTTACAGCTCTAGCTCGGTATTGACGTGGAATTCGCTCTTTGACTGTTCTCGCCAGTATGTAGACCCTTTTCCCACCGTTCTCTTCTCTAGAACACATCTGTGTCGTCCAAGTAACAATCTAGAGCCAAGCCACTCTCTTGCTCATGTCGTCAGGAGCCAGAGGTAAGATCCATCAACGTGGGGGGTTTCACCCTAAAGTCGGTGGCTCACTTTTTTATTTCTGGATTATTGGGGTCATTGGGCAACGTCATGGAGTGAGAGGGGATGCATAGCTTTTCCCTATCTTGACAAGATCCCTTCTCTCCATCTACCTCATGCCTATCGCGTCCATGAAGATCAATGTTTCCATCTATTGATTGCTTTTTATGATGGATATACAGACCCAGATGATACTTCTGGCTCTATTTGTAATATTATGCATCTTTAGTCTGTATCTTCACCAGCTGATGATTGGTCACTTGGTGTAAGTACTTTTTTTTCCAGTTCACTCTCACCGTACTCGAGGGTGCGTAGCGATGAGGTACGCGTTGCAGCCGCCTGCCACTGGTTCATTTTCTCACTTCAACGAGTTGGCTGTTCTTTTTTTTCAACTCATTTTCTCATCTCATTGCACATCGCTCAGGTAGTCATGATAAGCAGCCTGCATTGGGAGAATCAACAGCGGCCAATGAGAGATTTGAGAGCTAATGTGAAGGCCTGTCAACAACGAGACCGCTACAAATTCCAGACTTGCCACGCTGGGGATCACTGGAACAATTTTTATAGGGCCTAGACGAGGATAGTCATTCAAGTTTTCAAATGGTCAGAACGAAAGGGAGACATTGATATCGGACGACTTGGAAATATTATTAGCGACCGTAAGCCCGAGCATGCGCGGTCCACGGCGCCTGAACGAGGTCTGGTGCCCGGTCACCAATTGACTAGAGCAAAGGAAAAGTGAACTCTCCCTCCTCTAAACATCAAAGTCAACAGGCACTATTCCGCAGTGGGTTGGGTCTGACAGGTAAAAGCGGGCTCCGGGAGCCTCTGGAACATATTGAGGAGGAGGGAACTATGCCCAAAAGGCGCGCCAGGACAGAAGAGAAAACTTCCAACAGCTAACGCGACACCTACGGGTATGTATATAATCTACTAAAAAGATCCTCTTCCAAGTTACAAGGGAGGTGAGTCGAGATTTCCAGATCATGATCCCCCACCATTACAAAACTCGACATGGACAAGAAAGTCCAATACTTGTAAATAGCCCATACAAGACCTTGGACATGTCCGACAATTGCTACACCTTGCAACGCAACTATTGATCGCCGTTGCCACACACCATATTTGGGCAAGGATAAAGAAGCATTTCATAAAAAGATTCGTGAAGAAATCCCTCGTCTACGCGTAGGGTGCCCCAAATGAGGAGCGATTCTATGAACACGTCTGGAAGCTAATTGTTCTATCACGATCTCCGGAGGTTTCGCTGCAGGTGGTGTCCAACTGCCAGGGTCAACCCTGGACTATGTTAGAAACCTCTTTAATCCAATATATGGACATTGTCGTAGTCACTTAGGAAGAGGAGAAGTTCCCAGACGTTCTCATTCTGCCGAGAAGGATCGTGGGGAGTAAGGCCACCCTCATATACCTCTCGTGGTCCGGAAATGACAACGTGGCGGATAAGCGTGTCCCCCGCGCGCATTCTCATTGACACGTGAAGCTCCCTGACATCATTAGTTTTGAGTGCTTAAAAGTCAAATACAATGATGATGATTGGTGCCCATGCCATAATCCATCATAGGATTTGGTGGTGGTATATTAGCCGTGGGAGTAGTTATCTCACCTCCGCCTTGGGCGGGAAAACGTTGTAGGCCAACTTGCGAGTCAAAGTTCTGGTGGTTAAAAAACATGCAGCCTCCCACGTGATCATTGAGCAGGCCAACGCTCAAAGCGCCTCGAAGTACAGTGGTGGCACTCATCTGATGTTGGATGAAGTTTGTCAGCGACGAGGGCAAGGTTGGCACAATATATGGAGATCAGCAAGTTGCTTAGAGAAAGTGCTAACCTAACACACTGTCAGACACACTTAGTGGGGGCCAAGGAATAGTGATGTGCCAAGAGACCTTCGAAGAAAGGTGTCGTCTCCAAGAAAAGGAAATCTGGCGACGTAATGATGGTCCATGGAACCACCAGGATGAATGGCCATCTGGTTTAGTTTCGCCTCTTATCTCCTCGACCACGCAGCCAGGAAGCAACAAGAAGATTTTGAGGCTAAGCCACTCTCTTACCAGGAAGAACGGTTAAGGTAGGAGAAATTGCCTTGAGTGACCAGCTGGGGCAGGGGTAAAGGACTTGCTGAGGGATATAAAGATGTTTTTTGCGTTCTCAGAGAGGAGATGCCAGGGTTTGGATCCAAGATGCCGCATAGCTATGGTTGATCCTATTATGCAGCCAGTAAAGCAGAAGAAGAGAACCTTGGAGGCAATCCCATTGATGCATAGGTTTCTTAGCGATGAACGATGGTTATTAAGTCTGCTAGTACGCTTGGTTTTATTCGTCCTTTGCATGTACTTTCTACTTGGACTGGGTGTGCAAATTAAGTCCTAGTTTCCCAGCCAAATGTGGACCGCTGTGGATATGTGTGTGGACTACATGTATGAATCAAGGCTTGTCTAATAGATAGCTTCCCACTCGCCAAAAATCGATCATAAGTCTGGTTAGACTCTACAGCGGGGCACGAGGCAGAGCTTCGTTGACTTGTTATTCTGGATTCATCAAATCCTCTTTAGGAGGATAGTATCAAGACAACAGCCTTTGTCACCTGACTAAGGTGTTTTGTATTGTTAATAGGTCATCCTTTTGGTTCTGAAGAAATGCCTCGTACCTTCCAAGTATGTGTAATACACCTATCTTTCTGCTAAGCATTTTTTGATTTTGGAATGGACATGTAGTAATGCTCTATTTTTTGATTGACCATATCATAACGAGCCAAGAAAGAAGTTTTGAGGATCATTGCAGGGACCTTTACGGTGATGACATTTTGATTTACGTCTGCGTTTATCTTTTTGGCATGAAATTGAATCCGAAGAAGTGCGTCTTTCGGGGGACTTTGGCAATATTTCCTTGGGGTTTTTCTCGGTGGATTGCAATAGAGGGTATTGATAGCTAACCCCTTTGAAGACAATGTCAAGCCGTCTCTGGATATGCAATTCTACCTTGCTGGGAACGGTTGAAGGAAGTCAGAGAACTGACAGGTTTGTCTAACAGCGCTTGGCAGGTTTTCCTTTCCGAAGTCTGGGGATAATGCAATATTTTCTGTTAAGGCGATAAAGAAGAGGCAGCTTCGAATATTTTTGGATGCGAAAGATGGCAGAAGCTGGCTTTTTTGTTTAAGTTCTGAAGGAACTTCTCCACAGCCCCTCAACCAAAGGGTGTGGTTGAGTTCCCCTTCGGAAGGGGAAACCTTGTACATGGTTTCTTTGTCTAGTGTCAGTTACTTATTGCTCTCCTTGTTCGCCCGTCGCTGGTTGTTGCTGTAAGGGTTAGGTATACATCAGCTGCGCGTCTAACTTTGTGAGCCACGTTGGCTTCACAGGGCCAGATGCCTTAGGCACTTCTGAAAATTTGGGTTTGTGTTTCCTTTATTGTTATGGCTAGCAAGAAGCTCGCCCTACTTTGCCACCAGCACATAGGACTCGTTTGATCAGAACACCAGATTCTTATTATCCATATAAGCAACCTCTGACTAGGCTGTGAGTCTTTCTCGTTGGAGGAGGATGCGTAGAGAGTGGTTGCAATTAGCTTGGCTTGAATTATCGGATTTCAATTTTTGGACTTTGAAACAGACAGGAAAGTTATAAAGGGAGCAGCACCTGGCATTGAGTTTATTATTTTTGTTTGGATTATGTACAATGGCCTTCTTCCTTGAGTCGAAAACGTCAAGGCGACGTTATGGACATTATTTTGTAGAAGGGTCGTCTAACAATATTTTTGGTCTTTTTGTGTGGGCAAGGACATCGTTTTTTGTTTTTTATAATTCACTCTGTTGTTGTATTTACGTTCGTTTTTATATTTTGCTTTTATTAGTTAGGTTTTAATTTTTATATATTTTCTTAAATCTTTCCAATCAATTGAGGTTTTTCCTTTTGAGTTATGATTAGCGTTGGTTGGCTTTATATGGTTGTGATTTGTATATGTTGTTAATAGCGTCTGGATGGGCAGTAAATGTTAGTATGCTATGTTTCTGATTTCCTCATGAGTGGTAAGTTTCGAGGGTTGAATGGTGAGTAGGGTTTTATGGTTCCTGTGTCGTTATGATGACATGTATCATAATACTTTTGGAGATGGTAATAGAAGGAAGTTGAAGGTGTTGGATCCCGTTTCACCTAGTGGCGTGCTCTAGGTCAGAAAAACAAACTTAAGCCCGATTTGCCTTTTTTGTCCCACAAGTTGAAGACTAGTTCGAGTTTTCTACAGAGACCTACTCCCAGAATCTGTTTTCTTCTTGCGGGTGAAAGATCAAGGGGAAGCGCATAGGACGGAGCGCGTAGGCGGGATTCGTCTCATGTTTACATTCATACCTGAGGATAGCACTTGGATGGATCTCGAGATATTCTATTGTACTATTATATCAAATCGGGATGGAGTCTTAACACTCATAAGAACACCAAAAAGAGAAACTAAGAAATAATGTGAGTTAGGCAAGATATCTTTGGTTTGTGTATTGGAGGTGTGCGCTCTACAAGAAATCATTCTCCATCCGCCTGGCGGTGGGACCTCAAATGAATAAACCCCGAATTAAAGAGGAAAGACAGAAAGGTCGCTGACAACATACACAATTCTTAATTGTGCAGTGATAGGTTCTTTCTCATATATTGGGGCCTATGGCTATATTTTTTTTGTGCTTGAGGAGAGGGGACGGCGCGTTGAGGGAGACGAGGGTTCTTTTTTGGTCCTACATTGCGTTATAGAATGTTATGCTTTTTTTTGCATTAACATGTGTCTATAGAATATATGTTCCATACATATTTTTTGCCAATTTATTTCATGCTTCATATTTCACCAACGTATTCACAGCAAATCAAGATTGTCACCCAGGTGACTACACTTCACTCCCGCCGTGTGGCGCAAGTGGGGGTTAGAATAGGGACACAATAAAACTACAGACTTTCACACACAAAAGACGACACAGAGAAGAAGAAAGAGTAAGTTTATGATTTGTGCGGTTTGGATTACTTTCACTCTTAAATGGGTAGTATAGGTTCTCCGATACCAATTGTAGTTAATACTATTTCAAAGGTGCTGATGTTATCTAAGTGATTTTTTGAAAAGACATCATACAAATCCGATGGTGTCCCTCAGTCATCGTTCCGCATTGGTCCCCATCGATTCCAATGACCACTAGAATTGGCTATCTGATCAAGGGATCACGGCACTCGCTTGTAGCTCATCCTCAAGCAAAGGGACAGGTTGAATCTTCACAAGATCATCAGCAATGGTTGAAGAAGAAGTTGACAATGCTACAGGGTATTGTGGGTGATGGAACTTTACAATGTCCTTTATGGTGATCCGGATAAGGAAAGTACCAAGGGGGAAACTCCATTTGCACTTGTCTTGTCGTAAGGTGCTCGGATCTTTGCTACTCACCTGCGATGTAGCAACCCACATTCGTGGTTATGATGTATATACTGAAGAAGGGAATTGGGGATAGCCATGAAGTGCAATCTTGATCTTCATTTCCAGAAAATCCGGGCACGCTCTCCTTCCGCACAAATTTACAAGTTAAGAAGTCCCGAAGAATCACAATAAGCCGTCAACGCATAGGCCTCTCCAATTGGGTGATGAACTCTGTTGTTTGAGAAAGATGGAATCCAGGGTAGTAAGCTATAGGAGGATGGGAATGTTGACCCCAAATTGGGGACAGGCCCGTACAGATTTGTGAGGTGCTACGGACGGAATCCTACAAGTTGGAAGATGCACAGGGGCAAGGCTCATCACCCATTGGAAAACTGATACAACTTGAGAAGTTTATGTTTAAGCAAACTACTTGAGTCGCGCTGAGGCGCTCATCAAAGATCGGTTGCCAAGCGAGCACTTCGAATCACAAGTCTGAGTCGACCTGAAGGCGCTCAGAATTAGAACTTGTAAAATATTTTGATAGTATCTTAGAGTGAATGAAGCCTTCAATACTTACTTTGAACTCAACTTGTGTCATATCATACATTTGGGGCAGACTCCTTTCTTCCATGGGGCATAGTAAATTAAAACGAATAACATTGCACTTATAAAGATTCTAATAATCGAGAATTAAAACAATCATTCCTTTAATCCGGTTTAGACTCCAAAATACTAAGTCAAACGCTAGAAGTTTTTAAGCGTGGCAAAGCAGCCCAAAAGGGCAATGTCCAATTGTGAGGTGGAACAATTTCCTGGATATATCGCTGAGGCAATAACACTCTTGAAAATTAGCGAGGCTGCGAGCTTACCTGTGTTGAAAATTGACGAAAATAGTCTCGCACTACAGAAAAAAAAATGCAATCCTTCAAGGGCAAGCGTTCCTCAAAAATCGCAGGTGCGAGCTTATACCTTGTTTTTTGTTAAATTTGACAAAATGGTCTCGCCCAATCTTTCAGGGCAAAGTCCCTACAAAAACGCTGTAGGTGGCGTAGCTTACCGTTTTGTAAAATTGATCAAAATGGTTCGCACCAATTCCTTACAGGGCAAACGATCCTCAAAAGTATGCTCGAGGTTTGGAGTATTAACCGTTTGTAAATTGCACAAAACATGGTCTCGACCAATTCCTTAAGGGCAAACGTCCTCAAGTTATGCGAGGTGTCGAGTTTATCCTGTTTGGTAAATTGACAAAAATGGCCTCTGTGCCAACCATTTCTCAGGCATAACGACTTCTAAGGATTTGCGAGTGCGTAGACATAAGTGGTCTTCACGTATCTGGCACACTAGGGCAAGAACCTTGCTTCAATGTTGGAAATAAATTATGAAGGTTTGCAAAATTACACAAGTACATTATAGACTTCGAGCAAGTCTAACAATAAAGAAAGAAGGCTAGACTTCGTCAGTCTATCTGTCTAGACTCGCAGCTACCTAGATTGCGCACAAATTTGCTACTAGGGCAAGCTGGCGACGTGCGAGGTTCCGTTTTGTAAAAATGATTGAAAATTGACTTCGCAAATTACATACTCGAGGGCAAGCTGCGACGTGCGATGCTTACCGTTTTTTAATAAGATGGAAATTTTGATCGCACAAATCTATCTGCTAGGTTTGCAAGCTGCGACGTGCGATGCTTACCTGTTTTGTAATACGATGGAAATTTGTACTCCGCAAATATCTGCTTGTCGTGATAATTTGCGATGTGGCATTGTTGCTAACATGAATATGGTTCAGGATGGGATATCGTCTGAAGGGTTTGAAACTACTTGTTCTTGATTCAATCTCCAAGTTTAATGGGCTAAATCAGTAATGATTGATTGACTTGACCCTCAACTCCGGCCTCAAGTCAATCAATTCTAGTATCTTATAATTCTTTTGGACCATTTTCTACACAGATAAGAATACAACTACGCTTGAGAGGTCTTTGATCGGTACATTAGGTTCTTGTGTGTTAGTCCATTGTGGCAGGGTTTAGGCACATATACTTCACAGGGGCATGGTGACTTGGAAGTGCGAAGACTGGAGTTCCCAAGAAAGAAGAAAACTGGCGAGTTTGGGATTAGAATTGAAAACAAGACACTAGCGGGGTATTGAAGTAGATCCTAGTGCGAAGGTGTACCTGTGAAGTGCGAAGTACTAATGTTCCTTAAGACGTGGGGGGCGAAGGGGGTTATATCCTGTTGAATGTTGGCGAATAGTACTTAATAGGTTTCTCTAAGTAACTTTGCGTTTGTTTTACGTTTTTGGTGGATCTTTAGATATATCTTTTCATAATATATACTAAACTTAAAGTAGATATTTTTTCATTTTCATTTATGCAAAGTTGCTAGAAATTTGTTATTTCTTGCGAGACCCAATGACTTTTGTGATTTCATTTTACATGAAAGTGATCATTTTTGGATTTTTGATTTTGTGGAAGTGGATTACAAAGGTTGCTAGAACAAAAGATTCTTATGTTGATGGTCTATTACAATTTGTACAATTTATTAAAGGTATTATTCAATACAGAAGTACATAAAAATATTTGCGTCGATATGTGGCTGAACAATAAGGAGGCGAGCAGAAGTTTTTCCTATTCTCTGTTGACATGATTCTTACAATTTTCCCTATGTGATAGGTATACACCTCTTTTCACTTTGAGAGGATAAAACCTTCGAAGCGCAACTCTTCGAACTTGAGAGGGATACCACCGCTTAGACACGGGCGAGAGAATCAAAAATCATTCCTCGCCTTGAGGCCAGGGATAAACCTTGCGTAGGTGAGAGAATCAAGTCTGCGGCGAATGCTGCTCAAGGGGCCGGGGTGGGGTGTGAGTAATAGTTTTACCATTGTAAACTCAAGTGAGGAAGCTACTAATAGGTCATTTTTGTTTAGTTAAAGGTTTAGTAGAAAACCTCTTGCGAAGCTCAACCTGGTTATGTATAGTTTTTATTACCATGGGTATTATTTATTTTTCTGATGACGCTTCTTCATTAATTATTTAGATGTGTCTTTAGATTTAGTGTCGAGGGAGTTAGTTCATTTTGATGCTGATACATTAGCATCGTTCTGCAGTTATGCATTTCATAGTTCGGTTTTACCAAATGGTGTCAGAACGGGGCAACGTGCTGGTCTTTTGTGTCCTCGGTTCGATTTCTTAGAGTCACATATCTGGGTTGATCTGATTATATCCTTTGGCTGATCAGGCTCTGTAGTGGCGGGATGAGGCAGCTATTAAAGTCTTTTCGATCGAAATCTAGTCAAAGTGTTTTATGTTTTTCGTCTCTTCCTCGCACTACTAATGATTGGCTTGGATTCGGCAAATCTTGCAGTTCGTCGCGATCCCATCAGCCATTACTGTGACACAGTCGTACATTGGAAAGTAGCAGATGGAGCAGACGAATGATGCATGAAGCGGTAGGTATCACGGGGAGTGTCCTCTGAACAATTTCCTCGTCTTTAGTCCTTTAGTCTCAGTGACGAACAAACATTGTAAAGATTATTCTTGTCATCAGTTGGTTAGGACGGGCGTTGATGATTTTCCATAGGAGTGCTACAAGGCATATGGTGTCGGAATGATTTAACACCACTTTCATCGGTTAACAAGCTTTAGTATGAACAGGTCCCAGGCGTCTTATTGGAGCCTAGACATGTCTCAATGGGAGGTAGAACTATATCAAGACAGGTTTGACTAGGTTTCGCGAGTGAACTTAGAAGGGTCCCCTCACCAACAGAGGTTTCACTCTTCAACCCACGAGCTCGCAGTTTGTCCTCAGAGTGCCGCTTAGTTTGATCTCTTCTTTGGCTTCAGCCGGCTCTTCAAGGTTTCAGTCCTTGCGTTCTGTCTTCTGTAGGGTAGCGTGCCTCGGCTCATTGCTTACAGGTTTAACTTTCCTTTCTAGATGTGAACGGGTTATTGAATGCGAAGCGTCTTCGAAGTTTCGGGCTATCTCGCACTTTTTTAGTCCATCGTCAAAAGTAGCTTATCGCAAACGCAAGCCTGCCTAAGCTCTCTTTCTTCCGGCGGACACTGGCCTCAGTCAGAGTCCCTCTATTTGGCGAGATTCAAGCCCTACTTCGGCCTGGTTCGCAATCTTATAGAACTTTGTTTGTGCTGTTACTTTTGTTGACCTTCTTCGGTTTTCTCTTTTGGCTGCTTAGACTGTAGCTCACACAAGACATTTGGTTAGATTAACTGATGTGTTTATTAGATAGCCCTGTTCTAAGGATAGGGAGTAGTAGGGTGCGTCTTAACTATCGGTGTATTTGCTGTAGGTTGCAATGCCCTAGTCACCGAAGTTGATTTGTGCGTGTGTTAATACATAGTGCCAGTTCTCACTTCTATCAGTCTAAAATGACTTCTTGTGGTAAAGTGGAAAGTTCGAAGTTCCTTTTGGTGTCTGCAGTATCAGGTTCGTGGAAAATTTTTTTGCTATTTTGTAATGTCTTCTTTTAAAGATGTGTTACGTGCTATTGCGTCATGACTTTGAATGGCTAAGTGTTTGCTGCAGGTTGAGGTACTTTCTAACTCGCCTCCTTGAAGTAGATCCAAACGTCGCACACCAGTCTTTCTGTGCTTGGTTTCGCGTTAGGCACATTTATCGTCATGCGCTGCTTCGCACATTGCATCCAGAGGTTACTACGCACATCACCTCTTGACATAAGCATGCCGTATAGAGCAACTGGGTCAAAAAGTAGGTCCAATGTAAATAAAGAAACGCAATACCTTCTGTGTCCGGAACAGTGGGAGGCGGGGAGAAGGTTCTTGTAGAAATCTGCCAAGAAAGAGAAAGAACGGTGTACGCGGGGGGGTCTCGTTGGCTCGACACTCCATTTATTGCGGCCGGAGATAATGGGTCTTTGTTCTGTTTTGTTCCTTGAATTTGACTTTTCAAACCGTTCTCTCAGTTCACTGCTGGAGGTGCTTTCGAATGTCCTGTTTTACTTTCCTCTGTTTGGCTCATCACGTGAACTCCATTTCGGCGGCACAACTATCTTATTTCAGTCTTTCCAGATCCGATACTTTTTGCGAAGAAGAATAGTGGTCTACTTGCCACCCCCTCGTTCCACTTTGCTAATCACCTTACTTCGCTCTTGTGGCTCCTCAGCAGAGATGGCATTGAACATGCGACGATGTATCTACTTCGCAGAGACAAATTCTGTACCACAAGCCACGTTATGGTAACACAATGATTATTTGTGGGTCATACACAAAGCCTCTCCTAGGCGATGGGTGACAGCTGTCTGTGGATTGGTGCGGTGGCTCGTTGAAACGAGGGTAGTGTGGAGGATCGGGTGAAATGGGGATGGCCTATCGGTATCAGTTTCAGATGTTTGGTCAAGAGGTTACTATCTTTCGAAGTTTGTAACCCTTGAGTGGCCTCTAGGAGTGCGCCGCGATACAGTTCAGCGATGAATTCCGGTGCAGCAGAAGTACAATTTTAAGAGGACTTTGCTCTGGTCCCTTAAATTGTGAAGCGATTCTTGGAAGTTCATCTTGGGGAGCACGTGGGATAATCGGCGATAGGGAAGGGCTTCTGTGTGAACAACGCGGCAACTTTAGCGATTCGGCCAGCGGCTCATTCAAAGTACTCATGTAGGTTTGAACCTCTTGAACCATGCCCAATTCCATGCATATAGCATTCTCCCGGCGAGGTCCTACACCGACTCAGAGCATTGCGAGCGAAAGCTATATCAGGCTGCATACACCTGGCATATAATGTGCAGGATACTGTTGTTCATCGAGTACCGTGTCAACTATTTGAGGGCACGATAGGCTGAGGTCCATGAAAGGGAGAAGTCTAGCGAGCGTGTACATCGAATTTTCCTTTCTTTTCAAAGTTTAGGCTTCGGTAAGACTGCGAACAGGCTTACGGGGGTTCGCCCGGCGTAAACAACAGAGCAGGCGTCAGGCCGCATCACTGTGTTTGGACAGCATGTCGACCCTCCAGCTGCGGATGTGGCACTATTGGACCCAAAACGATAGGCTGCGGACGGAGGTTCGTATGATCTTCTAGTTTACCGGGTGCTTTGTATTGTATGTCTTTGGCCGCGAGACGCAGGTTAAGGTGCTAAGGCGAGAGCGGACCTCTCTTCCGTCGCTTTTCACCTGAGCAGTTGTAGATGTCTGGTGGGTTCGACGAGTTTCCCAAGTAGTTGTGTAGGAGTGTGCTGTTTGTGGACCGCATCGCCGAGGCGATCGGGCTCTCAAGCGTCTGTTGCTTTTTGTGCCCACTATCGGATTAGGGCCTTTGTGCATCTGGCTTAGCGTAGGCACCGTTCCGCCTGCATTGTTAAGGTTCTAGTTCTTGGGAGCTCGCCGGGTGTCCTTTGATTTTGATCTGCCTAGGTCTCTGGTAGACTTCGCCATGGCTCTTTTCGGCCGTCCTCTTGCGCGCGTTCTCGCGAAGTGCGAGGAGGATTAATCTGTTGCCTCTGAGTTATTTTTTTTGCATCGCTCCGACGCAGGACTGTTTGCGTCTTTACTTTAACTCTCGTCTTCTGCGAGGAATGTTTTGACTGTTTTCTTCTCCGCTCGGCTCGCGTGGTAAGGGTCGTCCCCTTCGCAGAGGTTGTGGTTATATGGCTCTCGTTTCGTCTGGCGCAGGGAGTTGGTCTTTGGGCCTTCGTTGGCGGCTGCGCACTTTAGGTGTGATTAGTTCCTTTTGAGGACGGCTGGTACTAGTTGTTGGGGAAGTGTATGGAGAGATAGCGCGGTTTTGAAGGCTGTTCGCCCTTTGTCTTGTGGTGGAACGACTGGACTTGGCCGGCTGCCGGGAATGTTATGTTGGGAAAGAGGCTATTTCTGTACTTTTCTTGCATTAACCATGGTAGAAGAAGATATCCAAGTCAGTTTAACTGTCGGGCAGTAATAAAGGCATGACGGAAACAGAGCAATGTCTCTGCATTGGAGCAAATGCTTCCGCTGTAAGTAAAACTATTATATCTTGGCTTCAGAGTATCGGTAATTGCACCATTGTAATGCTAGCGGAGAGAGAGTTAATAAGAAAGGTCGAGAGCAAGCACTTAGTAGACCAACCTCAGTATGTTAGCAGTCTATTTCTGTTATCCTAAGTCAAGGCCTTATCAGACCTGCGATTCCTCTGGCCGTTGGGTGCGATAGTAGCCTTGAAAATTCGTAGGTGCACTCTGTGGCCATTTTGCTGTCCCGTTTTTGATGAATAATTTGGGTTGACGGGGAGGGCAAAAGCTTCTCAGTATCGTTTTTATGATGAAGTCCTTTTTTACCTGACGACGGAGCGAGATTCCGCACTATGGTTAGAGGAATATCAAATATACAGAAAATTGTAACGGTTAAGTTCTAATTATGGTCTATCTTGTGGAGTGTGTTCAGTTCTCTTTGCTGCGATCGCATGCGACGACCACCGGGGCGGGTGCGGTGTGCTGAAGAAAGGTCCACTTTACGTATGGGACCACGTTCAAATACTTTGCATATAGTTCTACTTCGATGAGTTGGTTGTAATGTGTAGTGTTCAGTTGTTAAATCGGGGACCAGTACTTGGGTAATTTTTGTTTTGTAGGTGGGTAAAGTCTAGCTTCATACTGAGTGTTCCATGTTCTCTGGGAAGTATAGGACTTTTTACGTTGTTTTTTGGTGTTTAGCGTAATTTTAGGTTTGTTGTCTTCTGCACCTAGAACTTTCTCTCTTCTTCGCTTATATATACAAGTATTTTATAGGTGCGAGGTTTCCGTGGACAGGATTTTTCTTCGGAAATAGGGTCATTGTTATGCGTTGTTTGTATTCACTCACGAAGTAAATTCATTTCTTCTTAGTTTTGTCCACATAGTGCTTTTTATTGGTTTTTTGTTCCGCCGCCGAGGGTCATCATGGTTACGCAGTATTTATTTCTTATATCACTTCCTCATGCTGAAGGAAAGTATCTGAACCAACCAGTTCCCCGGAATTTCCTATGCTATGGTGGTGGCTCTTAGAAATTCAAGAATGCATGCGATTAGATAGACACCGGTTCTTTACATTGGCCAGCTTTCCCACTCTTTTTGGTTTGCGAAAGCGGGACGGCCATGTTTTAGCTAAGTGTATGTGCCGCAAAGGCATGCATGGATAGTGAATTCCTAGCTATGTGAACGAGGGCGCCATCATGTCGAGATAACTAGGCCTGTCAAATATATTTGTATTTATGATGGAGGTTAATATTTTTAGAGAGGGATAAGGTGCACAGAAGGGCTCAGAATCATTTACTCGGCTATTCTTTAGCTTTCTTGTAATACGTTTTCGATAGGTTTTTGGTGGGTTTAATTCTTTTCATAAGAGGCGTAGATTCTAGCTGGGTGATTACGCAATCTCCTCGTCCACGCGGATTACGAAACTTTTCCGGAATCCACCCAGTCGATCGAGGCCGATATGCGTGAGGAGCGTTAGATGTTGCTGTTTGCCAGAAAGTGATCCCTGGATCGCAATGCGTTTCAGTCACATGGTTGACTGCCGAAGGACTCCGTTTTCGTCATTGGTCGTTGATCTTGATCCACTTTCATTCTCAGGTAGGAGTGTTCCCAATCGCTTCACCAAGTTTTCGATTGGGGTTATTCGGTCTCTTGGCGTACTACTCAATTTCACGGCCATGGGATATCGATACTTCTATTTTTCTTCAAGTATTCCTCCTCTATCTTACGCTTTATTCTATAGTTCTTTGAAGGGGCCTCGCCCGGGCCTTTTACATAGTAGGTGAGGACTCTTCCTGTCCTGTGGGTCTGATTGGGATCGTTGCGCTCTCTGCCCTGCTATAGAGGCAGCCTCAACTGGGTATTTTCTTGCGCTTATGTTCCTGGTCAGAGCAGACTGGTCAGGTTATTCTTCCGCGTCTCCCATGCCTGTCACGCGACCAGAGGTACTTGCGGTCTGGCTTCGATCATCGGATAATTATTTGCGTCTCTGATGCCCTCCTATATTAGCCGTCATGTTCTAAAGCGGGATGTGTTCGGACTCTGATACGAATAAGAAGAGTGTCAAGGATGGTTCGAGGTCTACAGGGTGCGAGAACAAAAATACAAGGGAGGAGGAAAAAAGCAGTAAATTGGAGCCAGGCGAAGTTGGACTAGTTCTCTCCAAGCCCCAACTCTATTCTTATTGGGCAAAGAGTCCGTAGAACCTTGCGTCGCTCTTTATTACTTTGATAAAAAGATAAGAATAAGTGGCGAAGTAAGAAAAGGTCGAACAATACCGAAGTGCGACGGTTGACGAAGGTCGAAGATGAAAACTCTGAAATAACTGCGACTGCGACGGAGATTACTCAAGTCTGCGACGAAGAAGCTTGTAAACCCGCGAGCAGAAATAGCAAACTTTGCGAACAGAAGGAGAAAAAAGGTGCAAGAGAAGAGTAATTTCAAGCGAAAGAGAAGGAAAAAGTCCTTCCTCTCTCTCCTCAGGGGATATATTAATACTCCAGCTCCGTGTCTTCCTCCTTTCTCCCAATTTTCAAAATTTGAACGCAAGGAGGAAGTTTGGGCGGGAGCTGCAGTTTGGTGACATTATGGCTGGGCGTAATCCAAGGCTTGCGAAATAAATGCTTGGCCTGGCCACTTTTTTCCACGAGGCTCCCTCCCAGGAAACAAAAAAAAAGACTCTCTGCCTTTTTGTCTGATTTAAAGTTTATTTGCGCATGTAAATTAATGTAAAATCAAGATCAAACACCCCAAATCCACGATTTACGGGGTCTTTTGAGGGGCAAATGATTGTGGCACGGAAAATCCTGACCACGTGCCCAATAACTACTGGTCGAATGATCCAGTGGCAAACGCCACTGTATATATTTATCCAGAACCGAAACGGTACGGAGAACCGACGTTTCTACGCCAAAACGGTAGTAAGGAACGCTCGAAGCACGGATGATGACAAGTGTTCACCTCATCAAGTGGTTTCCTTGGTTTTTGAGGGATTCCCTATAAATACCCAAAAACCAAGGAAAACACACATTTAATTCATAGCATTATTGCAAAACTCCCAACTACTTTCTCTCTCTAGCTTGGCACTTTTAATTCCCTAAATACCTCATACTTACTTAAGCATCGAGGGGAGATAATCCAATAAGGATATTATTCTCTTCTTTGTGCGAGTGCCAGGCGTTCAGGATTTCTCAGCCAGGAGTCTAGAACAGTGAAGACAAGTCTAGCTGTGCATATAGAAGGTCACTCTCCCGAGGTGACTCGTGGACGCGGAAGCTCTCACCCCTCTCCTAACCCAGAATCTAGGGAAATATTTGTAGCCAGGCCACTGTCATCGACCTATTTTTTCTACTGTGCTACACACAAGTTGGAATTATGAAGATTATATCTTGAGGAATCCGAGTCTTTTAACTAGCAAAAAAGACAAAATATTTATTGAATATACATTTTCAGTGGGTTAAGGAGAATGGAGAACGAGCGTGATGGTTTAGTATTGAAAAGTGATTCAAGTTAGAGATTTGTTTTTTCGGATATTGTCATGGTATCCCAGGTGATCCATTATATATGAAGATAGGTAGTAAATTTGAATGGAAGAGTATGATAAGTATAAGAAGGTAGTCAATTCGGATTATATGTGCTAGTTTAGTGAGGAACAGGAGCATATTTCTAGGTTTTCTTTAATTTTGTGTTCGTGTTGGGTAATTACATTGTTCAACTCTTTCGCCGTAGGACTCTAAGGAGGGGAAAGATTTCTACCTTATTGATTTTGTTAGATGACTGAGTCTCTCGTTTTGTACCGTTTGTTCTCGTCAGTGAATAGATCAGCATAAGCCTTGATTTAGGGCTACTAAATCTATTGTTGATCATCAGTTTTATGAGACTAAATGTTATGAGATGTGAGCTTGTAGTGTAAGTGTTTGCTATTTTTTTTTACTTGAGTGGATCGTTATTAACGAGAAGACAGATTATATACGACAGGATAATGGTGAAAGACGTGTCACAATTACCTCGTAATGTTTGTTTGGGCTAATTTGTACGTACTCCCTTTTTGTTAATGAGATGAATTTAACTATGAGTGAAGATCGTTTAAATAAGGTGTTTATGATTCTCGATTGTGCAGCTAAGTTAGTGGCCTGTTGATCTAAGACATCGGTGGCTGAGGCGTGTGATTTATTATCGGTACCTAAGGTATCCAGCATCCATCTTTGGTGGAACAGGATACTCACGGTTTATCACTCTAGAATAAATTTTTAGGGATCCCAGAGTTGGAAAGTATCCGCAGCCATTGGAACCGGTTACCCGGTTTACGCTATTTTTTTTCTTGATTGCAAAACACAAAATGTTTACAAAAAACAAAATTGTCCTAGTTAATTTCTATATTGTTCGTCTGTTTGTAATCTCTCATGGCTCAGTAAAGAGACTACAATGCTTTTAATTTCACATATAGTCATTTTCAAGACTTCCTAACAAGGTAGGCAATTACGATTATACGTAATGGGTAGTACTAATCACATGGTAGCTCATTGGTCTTCGATTAACAATGTAGTTTTTAGGCAAATTGAATCTACGCACAATTTTCATAAGTCGAATTTAGACAATGTCAATCTTTAATTGCATCATAGCACACACAGGTATGCAATCTAAATCTATTACTAAATAACTATGAATGTTGCCCTTTTAATTTTAGGTCTAATGTAATTTGTGCTAGTAAGTCCGTTGGCTCTTACTTTTGTAATCCTATATATTACTATGGGTCCATATATCGTGGATGCTTGATTGTTGGATTCTTCAGGGAAAGAATGGGCTTTATTTTTTGTTCATTAACCAATTAGATTCCATCAATACTATAAATTTTCCGGGTTACGCGAGTACCTGGTATCTAGAACCGATATACAGGACCGGTTCCTATATAATGTTCATTTAGCCGGGACACCTCAGATAATCGCGGTTTCACATATCTGGTTCTCTGGTCACCTTTTTTTTCGCCATCCGGTTGGATTCTTTCCGTTTTTCTTGAATCTTTGTTCTCAACTGGTTGTGAATCGGCTGGTGTTATTGGAATCTCGTTGTGTGGGTTCGAAACCGATTTCAGGCTATCGATCCTGGTATTTCTCTCGCAGTGTTTCTTCTACCTTTCTAGGCTAAGGCTGATGGCGAGTCTTTCTTTTGAAGAGTGAGGTGCAAACGTGGGTTTATCAGTAGGAAGGGAAGAGGGAACTCCTGTAGGTAATGTGACCAAACTAATGAAATTTGTGTTTGTAGAGATTGTTGGTTGGAAGGTTGTAGACTAAATGATGTCAAATGTTTTGCTTTCAGTTATATTTCATTCTGTCGGATCAGTAAACACTGGCTATGAGGTGCCTAGTACAAGGTAAAGAGGTAGCTTTTTTGTGGCCTTATTGCTTATAAGTTTTCTTTTGTATGTATTTATGATACGGGAGTCCAACCCTATTTTAGATATTGTGGGCGTAGCTGCTTATTTCTGCCCCTTGATACATCGTTGGCTCTTTCACTAAATGTTAGTATTCGGCAGCTGTTGGTTTCCTTCTCGCGCGGGATATATCTCTGTGTTCACCATCTAGTCTTATCGGTTGTTACAGAAGCAATTTTTAAAGATCTATACATGCGGGGAAATTCTTTGCAGGATATTTCAATATTTAGATAAAAAGGCATCGAAAATTTAATATTGTAGTATTTATTATTTTATTTTTATCGTTTCCCTATGCTCTATGCAATTTCTTGATTATGGGCTTCTAGAGATTCAAATTACTTTTTTGTCAAAGATAGTCCACACCATATATTTTAATATTGTCGATTGTTTTTCAATTAGTTGTCGAAAAGTGTTTCAATAGATTTTACTTGCCGCAGGTTGTTTCGCATATTTTGGCTAATGTTGTTGGTCATAGTTATCTATTGTTTGGTGAAAAATTTAGGCTAAACATAGTTTTATTTATGAAGTCTGAGGCTTGTATGATAAAACTCACACAAAAAGATTGTGCTAGGGCAGAGTGCTTGTGTTTGTGATAGGGTGTGAATACAGTATAGGGGAAAGTGGGTGAAGAGTTAAGTTAGAATTGTAGTGTTAAGGTCATATTTTCTTTTATTGCATTGGCGGGAAGTAGGTATATTTTTTAATAGAGTCGGAATACTAGCAACATGCTGGACAAGTCAATTTATCTAATCTATAATATCGGATTCAACATCATGATGAATAAACATTGTCGAGGGTGCGCATAACATTTTAAGATAATTCTGAAGAAATGGATCATTGAGATAAATTGTAATAATAATTATTTTCTCTCATTTTTAGAATTTCTATTTATATTAAGTCTTATTATATCTTACTTGTTATTTTTGGTTTTTCTCTCGTGTCAAATCTATCGGTGGTTCACTTTTGTAATTTGACTATTCCGTTGATTTTGTATAATAGTCGTGAGTATATCATGGTTTCATGACAATGATGTAAATTAATAAGTCAAAAGATAATCAATTTAACTACAAAGGATTATATTGGTCTTATAAGCGCTTTTTATATGGTATTTAAAATATTGTAGTTTTTCTATTGTAGATTGATTTACCCATATATCCATTATCATGATAACTATACTCATTCTACTGTGACTCTTCGTCTGGATCGAGACATAAATTAACTGTATTTGATATATATCATGTTCATTTTTCTCGAAAAAAGTTATAAAAATATAAACATGGAGGATGTGTAGGGATATCTTAGACAAACTAAGAATTTTTTTCTTTTGTAACTATTCACACAGAATAAATTTTCTAAATATATCGTAAATACATCCACTAGAAAGAATGTGATGAGATTGATTTTAATTGTTTTTTTCCGACAGCTTTCTCTTATGTAATTTTGTAAGATACATATATCGATTTGGTTTAGGTGAAGAAGTGTGATGATTTATCAGGTGCACATTCTCTCTAGTCAGTATATTTATATCTCTCTATCTGAATGATTACTCTTCTGTTATAAGATATCTTCATTAATAATATCCCTCAAATACGGTGCAAAGAGAACAGCTGATGATGTTCTGACATGTCATTTCAAATAAAAGGAAATCGTATTGGAAGATCATTTCATAGTTGTATCTTATGATAATTCCAGTTTCTTAATGTTTCTCATTCTTAAATCTAATAATAGAGCTACGTGAGTAATCGATCTCATTTTTTTTCATTAGAACAAAGTATATTAAGAAAAGAGCTGAAATAGAAAAGATTCTACTAGGGAAAATATTTGGTTAATCCGTAGTAGGAATATTATTTTTAAAAATATAATTCGATAGGAATAATTAATATTATATTTATTTTACATGCAATTATCAAAATAGATTGACGAAAATCTTATACAAGG
>SNQN01000807.1:39835-50911 GCA_008642245.1 Bassia scoparia | reverse complement strand
TATACTTGTTAAGGAGGGAGGTGTAGCCTTCCAGTGATTTGCGGTAGGCAGCCTTCACCGCATGGGCTGCTGACAAAGAGTACGTGCCTCAGCGTCCTTCGACCTTGATAGCTAAGGTCTGCTGCATGAGGTACTCTATCGCCTCCCTGGTACAACACCTCTTTGGTGCTTGGCTTCGCGATTGGCCTTTCGCATGGCCTTCGCAATGCCATCCAGTCGCACCATCACCTGAATAGAATGCGAAGCAAATGGTCAAAAAGTAGGCCAATGAAACTTAGCAAATATGTGCGAAGGACTATACTTGTAAAAATTCAGAAAAGAGAAGAACTTACATCGGCGAGACACTCATCGCCCTGCCACAGACCCAACCTCGACCACTCTATTCTGCGAGGCTGTCCTTGTACTCCTTGGTGGCAGTGAACCATCTCGCCCACTATCCTTCTTCTTCTTTTCAGATCCGAATTTGCGCAGAAGATAGTGGTCCACCTCGCCCACTTCAATCCACCTCTCGTCCTCTTTGGTTCAGCAGATGAGTGCAGAAACCAGCGAAGGATGCTTCTTCGCACACAATTTGTCCAAGCTTGGACAATGTTCTCGTCAACCCTCGGCGATGGTGACCCTGTTGGTTCTGCCTCTCAAGAGGAGTGAGATTAGGGGAGGTCGACATCAGATGGCCAGCAGCTCTTCAAAGTTGATCTGGTCGAGGCCCCACATAGGTGAATTCGGGCAGGAAGAATTAGAGTTCTGCTCGTTTTGCGAAGCTCCTCTAGTCTCTCAGCAGTGGGAATCGGCGAGGGAGGCTCTGTGGAACGCGGCATTTAGATGGCAGCAGCTCTTCAAAGTCTCCTGGTTCGACGCCACTTTCAGCATCTCGGCGAGGTCCTCATCCTCAGGTGCGAGAAATCATCATCAGCTGCATCACCTGGCATATATGGAACGGTGTCCGAGTCAGTCCAACCATGAGGGTCAAGATGGCGAGGCCATGAAAGGGAGAATTCATGCGAGGACTTCGACCTCCTCATAGTCACCTCGGAAGACTGCTTTCCGGCCACTAGGCGGTCGCGGCCCTAAACAAAGCAGGGTCAGGCCCATACTTGTGAAGATGCGAACCCACAGTGGTGTGCATTGACCAAACTGAACTCGAGACGTATGACTCTTGACTCTCTGATTGATGTCTCTTTGGCCCGCTGGCTCCAGTAGGGTAAGGCGAAGGAGCCTCTCTTCTCGCCCACCTGAGCAGAACGCGACGAGTCCCCCGTAGTTGGAGGGGGAGTTGTGGAGCTCGCCGATGAGGCTTCAGCTTTGTTTTGGCACCTCGATGCCCTTGCCCTTGCCAGGCACTCGGTGCTGCTTTTCTTCTTGAGCCTCAGTGGGCTCACTTATTTTGACGCCAGGCTTCGCAGGCGTCCCGGCGCTCTTGCGCTTTCCCGCCGAGGCGAGGAGGATTTATGTTCTGATTTCCTTTCCTCGCTCCGCGAGGAGTGTTTGGTCTTACTTTTCTCCTCGCTTCGCGAGGAATGTTTTTGCTGTTTCTCTTCTCTCGCCGTGCGAGGAAGTGTCCTCTCTCCCCTTCGCGAAGGGGTTGTTGCTTTATCTCTCGCCTCGTCTTCGCGAGGAGTTTGTCTTGGCCTCGCGCTGCGAGGTGGAATCCTTTTGAGGACTTGGTACTGTGGGGCTTGTTGGAAGAAGGCTTTGAAGGCTGCCCTCTTGGTGTGAGCCGCTGGACTTCAATCTCCGCTGCCAAGATTCGGAAGTTTCTGTAACTTCTGCAAAATGGAGAAGAAGATCCAAGTCAGTTTACTTCGCAGAAAAGGCAGGAAAACAGGCAAGTCTCGCATTTGAGCAATGCTCATGTAAGACAAATATTATCTTGGCTTCGCAGTTATAACATTGAATCTGCGAAGGAGAGTTAAAACGAGCGCAAGACCTTACCCGATGGAGCTTCATTCTATCAGCCAAGGCCTTCAGCCGCCATTCAGCTGCGAGTGCTTGAAAATCTTCACTGGCCATTTCCCAGTTCAATGACGGGGGCAGTTCAGCGAATGAAGCTTCTCTCGAGGGAAACCACTTGGTTAAAATATTCAAATAAAAAGAAAAATTACAAGTCCAAAGGTTACCCTCTTTCATCTCGCGACAGGCGACGACCACCTGCGAGCTCGAAGGCTCGCAGGAAGTCAAACTGCAAAACACTCGAGAGTGGGCGCCAGTTCTTGGGGACTGTGGGTTTTTGTTTCAAGTCCTAAACTCATACTGGACAGTCTCGAAGTACTCTAGTTGTTGTTTTTATAGGGTCCTCGCACCTAGCTCTCTCTCGCTATAAGTATTTTGGTCGAGGGTCCACGTGGACAGGCATCCTCGCAAGGGCAGTATCGTTTGTGTACACCAGGAAGAAAT
Source organism: Bassia scoparia (assembly GCA_008642245.1). Classification (NCBI taxonomy): domain Eukaryota; kingdom Viridiplantae; phylum Streptophyta; class Magnoliopsida; order Caryophyllales; family Amaranthaceae; genus Bassia; species Bassia scoparia. The sequence continues at coordinate 48,517 of SNQN01000807.1, read as the reverse complement.
CATTTCTTCCAGTTGTACACCTTATTGGGTTTGTCCAGCGAGGTCATGTACTTCCCCACTTTGCTGGAGCTGGAACCAACCGCCTGGCATCTGCTGTTCTTTAGAAATCAGATGCATGCGAAGGAAGACATCCGTCTTACATCGCCAGCCTTTCACCTTGCAAACAGCCATGTAGCAAGGATGTGGCACCAGGATTGGAAGGGTCAGTTCGTGAGGCCAATGCCAGGCCTCAAAATATTTATTATGAAAGAATGAAGGGGAAAGCGAAGGCCCAGACTCTACCACCGCTTTGTATAAACTGCGAAGTGTTTTCAGGAGTCTGGGTGATCCGATCCCCTCAGCAGGGATGACAACTTCCTCCCACATCAGCGACGAAGCGATGTGGGAGCGTAGATGTGCTGGTTCGCAGAAGTGAATCTCCAACAGCTTTCCGCACAATGTTGACGAAGGACTGTCCTTGTCCTTGTCTTCATCCTCGGAGGATTCCTCCACCTCCTTGGGCTTATTCTTGGCGATCCAGGCCATGGGATCCTTATTAAATTCCTCCTCATCCTTGTTTTCAGCCTTGGTCCTCGCAGCCTTATTAGGAGTCTCGCGGTCGCTGCTCTCCTGCAAAGCAGCATCAAGTTCTGCGCTTATTTCAGCAGAGTCAGGACTCGCGTCTCCCATGTGAACGCGACCAGAGGTACTTGGCGAGTCTGGCTCATCATCATAAATTTGGTCCTCTGCCTCCTATAAGCCGTATGTTTAAAGCGAGGCATCCTGATACGAATAGAGAGAGTGTCAAGGATGGGTCGAGGTGCTACAGGGTGCGAGAACAAAAAATCAAGGGAGGAGGAAAAAAGCAGTAAATTGGAGCCAGGGCGAAGTTGGACTAGGCTCTTCCAAACCCCAACTCTATTCTTATTGGGCAAAGAGTCCGTAGAACTTGCGTCGCTCAATTAACTTTGAAAAAAGAATAAGAATAAGTGCGAAGTAGAAAAGGTGCGAAACATACCTGAAGTGCGACGGTTGACGAAGGTCGAAGATGAAAACTCTGAAAAACTGCGAACTGCGACGGAGATTACCTCAAACTGCGACGAAGAAGCTTGAACCCGCGACAGAAACTAGCAAACTTGCGAACAGAAGGGAAAAAGGTGCAAGAGAAAGAGTAATTTCAAGCGAAAGAGAAGAAAAAGTCCTTCCTCTCTCTCCTCAGGGGATATATACTCCAGCTCCGTGTCTCCCTCTCTCCCCAAATTTCAAAATTTACGCAAGGAGGGAAGTTTGGCGGGAGCGCAGTTTGGTGACATTATGGCTGGGCGAAATCCAAGGCTGCGAAATAAATGCTTGGCCTGGCCACTTTTTTCCACGAAGGCTCCCTTCCCAAGGAAACAAAAAAAAAGACTCTCTTGCCTTGTCTGATTTAAAGTTTATTTGCAAGTGTAAATTAATGTAAAATCAAGATCAAACACCCCCAAATCCAACGATTTACGGGGTCTTGAGGGGCAAATAGATGTGGCACGGAAAATCCCTGACCACGTGTCCCAAAATACTGGGTCGAAATGATCCAGTGGCAAACGCCACTGTTATATATTATCCAACCGAAACGGACGGAGAACCGACGTTTCTACGCCAAAACGGTAGTAAGGAAAGCTCGGAAGCACGGATGGATGACAAGTGTCACCCATCCAAGTGGTTCCTTGGTTTTTGAGGGATTCCCTATAAATACCCACAAAACCAAGGAAAAAACACACATTTAATTCATAGCATTTATTGCAAAAACTCCCAACTACTTTCTCTCTCTTAGCTTGGCACTTTTAATTCCCTAAACTCCATACTTACTTAAGCATCGGAGGGGAGATAATCCAAATAGGATTATTCTCCTTTGTGCAGGTGCCAGGCGCTCAGGATTTCTCAGCCAGGAAGTCTAGAACAGTGAAGAACAAGTCTACGTGCATAAGAAGGTCAGCTCTCCCGAGGTAGCATCGACGGAAGCTCACCCCTCTCTCAACCCAGAATCTAGGGAAATATGTTAGCCAGGCCACGTCATCGACATTTTACTTGTACAACAAGTTGGAATTATGAAGATTATATCTTGGAATCCGAGTCTTAAACTAAGCAAAAACAGACAAAATATTTGAAATACAATTTTCAGTGGGTTAAGGAGAGATGGAGACGAGCGTGATTCGTTTAGATTGAAAAGTGATTCAAGTTTAGAGTTTTTTCGGCTTTAGGATCATTATCCAAAAGAAGGAAATTGAATGGAGATGTAGATAGAATCATCGGATTATTGGCTGAAGAGAAAGGAGCTTCAGGGTTTTCTATTGATCGTTCCTCTTCTTTAGTCTCGCCAATTAATACGACATCATTTGCAAACATCATACACCATGGGATATCGTCTAGAATTGAACTTGTTAATTCATCCATAACAACGACAAAGAGAAAGAGGCTAATTGTGGAACCCTAATGAACTTCAATCGTGATAGAGAGCTCATCTGAGAAAAATTRAATAATTGGTGCTTCGATTTTACAACCCTTATAAAATCATATAATTATGTGTTCATTAGATTTCACCTAAATTCAATTAAAATTATAATTGAAATTAAATGTTATACAGAATGCATTTTCATTCTTGACAAACATTTCACTGCTTTGTGTTACCCAAACAATTATGTTTTTCAAATTTTATATAGTAGTTAAGCGGTATTTTTTTAAGTGACTTAATAATTTTGATATGGATGATAAAAAATATATAACTCCATTTAAATTTTTTTAAATTTATATTTTATTAATTATATGGATGATAAACAATTTTAATAATTATCTCCGTTTAAATTTTTTAAAATTTATATTTTAGATACGGAGTAGTCGTTATTTTTTATATGATTAAGTAATTTGCATAATGATAATAAATGGATAATGATGATAAATATATATCTTCATTAAAATTTAGATTTAAGATAGATGATATTTTGTTTTTACGTGATTTAATAATGGGAATTTTCCGCATATGCCCATAAGGTATTGCGTATTAGCTCATATGTATGTCCYAAACTTTTCAAAACACATCTTACACCTTTGAAAGTTTAATATTTTTGCCTAAGGTACCCTTCATTAGGAGGGTGCATTGTTGTGGCGATTTTGCATTTCAACAAMAAGTCAAATGYCCAATATTCTTTTTGGCTCGCTAAGAGGGGTGCCCCTCTTGTTACGTTACCGGTTATATTGAATAACCTTGCTGACATAAAAGCTCATAAAATGATTAACAATGACTTGCAAAAGGTAGTTAACGCAGGTAATTACATGAATTGGGGAATGAGACTGAAGTTTAGGACAAACATAATTTGATAAAAGATACAAAAGCCTTTAATTAATAATAAAGGATAGAGTCAGACTAAAACTACAATACAAGAAAAAGTAATTACATACCTCCATGTTCACACAAATGGAATGAAAACTGTCTAACTAGAAGTACATGATAAACTAGGTTACACTACTCTACGCTAAACTTGGTTGTTAAGCCAAGCGTCAACTAAGGAAAGTAGTAAATTTCGAAAGAGAATAAGTTTGATATCTATTTATAGAACTTATGGAAGAGATCGTTAATAGAAGGATTTTTGAGGGGCTCCTAAACCAAATAAACCCCCGTTGTAGTACAAGTGGGGGTTATCGAACACAGGGAATAAGCAATAATTAAACAATGAGCTATTTGATTAATTGAGGGTCTTGTATTTTTTTAATTTTGTTTTGAGTTTGATTTAATTTGTAACAATTACACTACAATTAAAGCAACTAAAATAACAACCAAATAATGTAATGCGAATTAAACTATGAGAAAATCAATTAATTAAGGTCTAGGATTTTTCGGTCCGGGTTCACTTGATTTTCGGGGKAATTATATCAACTAATCATTGACAAACTAAGCTAAGAAAGGGGAATCACTCCTCTAGCTCACCTAAACCCCCTCTGGATGGATTCAAGTTTGAATGCCCGAAATAACAACACCCCCTCTCAGATGGACTTATCATTCTTCCAATCATCACCATGACACAAGAAGTTACTAAAAAGTTGATTCCTAGTTCAAACCATCCAATCTCYTGGGTATAGTCTCACTAATGACATTAGGTAACGGAAAACAAGGCATAATCTACTCATAGACAAAGCAATTATACCATGAAAATACAAAGAAATCAATTTTGGGACCTTAAGCTAACTTCTTAGCGTTCGACACACACAAAATATTTAAACAAAATCCAAAGACTCAATTCAAACAACAATTATAAGAATTAATCCCAAATTTGATGCTAAGATCGGAACCCATCATTTAACCTAAAATTATAAATTAGCTCACAAATCATGAAAAAGTACAACAAACAACAATTTCAAAAATTCAATGGAGTGAAAATCAAGAAAGCAAAACAACAAATAATAAAAATTAAGAAAATTTAAATACATTCTACAAAATCAACAAATAAAGTACTAAGGCAATTAACTAAAGAACCAAGGAAATTATAGTGACGGAGAGAAGTTAATAAGAAACTCAAATTGCATAACAATGGAGAAATTTCACTACTTGAATGCTTGAATGTGAACTAACAAAGTAAATTACAAAGTGTGAGTGGAAATTTGAAGAACTCCAATAAACTAAGTTAGAAGCACTATCAAATGTTTGCATATCCAACCCCCGAAAAATATGGCTAAGGGGGGGGTATTTATACGCGACCCAGAAAGAAAAAGACGAAAAAATCGAACACGGTCTACCCTAGGTGGCAAGACGGACGTGGTCAAATTTTGACGTGACGTGCTAAATGAGAAAAATCAAGGCAGTATTCTTGGCACTTCTGAACAGGTTGGAGTGGATGTGCAAATTTGGCACAGGACACGCAACTTCTCAGAATATAGGAAATTCTTCTTGCAGAGGTCGTAACTTCTTCAATTACTTGATCGGAATTAAGCTTGTGACCATACTCTTGCGAAGATAATGAAAAGATATTCAATCTCCATTAGAATCACCTCAAAAATGAAGTATGCAGAAAGTTATGGCATTTGAATCCAGGAAATACGCATAGGTAACATCCAAAAAGTGTAAAAAAAATGCCTAAAATTGGCACACAAGACACAAAAAATACCGTGAAGCATTAGTGGGAGTCCAAAGTAAATTAACAAATAATTCCAAAATAAGGCATCAAGGAACAAATATATAGGACCAAAAATGAGAAAAAAGTTGCACTTAATAAGTGGATATTATGGGTTTTTCTATAAAATACACCTGTACTTTCGCGTTTCCTACAAATAATAACCTACTATTTTTTGTCTACAACATATAACCCGAGATTCGAGTATCCCTCCACAAGGTAAAACCTAAATAAACTATTTAGGCGTAACCGATGTTTAGTTTTATTGAAAAAAAAATTAAAAACAGAAAAAAATCTAAAAAACACACGACCCACCTCCAACTCCAAGCCACCACATCTCGCACGCCCCACTCTTCCACCATCAATCCAACACGATCTGTGCACCCCTACCGTAGGACACCACATTTCCAACGCACATGCTCCACCACTGAGCACCCACAACCACGCAAAAAAACCTTCACGCGTGAACCAAATCACGTCGCACACAGGAAAATACAGCTAACGCCGACTATCTAGCCGTAACGACTTTCGTTTTCAAATCAATATATGCATCGATTCCGGCAATTTTACTCTCATAAAGTGGTGGGTATTGGGTTTTCGATTCTGGGATTTAGAAACAAAAATTGGATGGAAAGAAAAAATCAGTTATTTACAACTGCAGGTTTTGAAAACACAAATTGGGAAAAAATCGCTTTTTGCGTTTGACAAAATGAGCTTCGTTTGGGGAGGGAGGTTGAATGTGGAATGTGGTTTCGAATGGAGGGAAGGGGAGTTCGAATGTGGGGTATCGAATTCGGGGAGGGGAGGTCCCGCTGAATGCTCTCCATCTGCCAATGGATGAGTGACAAAAAATTGGTGTCTTTTCGCAATTGTGTGCTTATCTGGTGTTTGTGCGATATGTGTAGCTGTCTACGAATGGTTGATGATGGCAATTGGTGGTGGAAGATGGTACGAAGTGGTTGTCCATGGTGCGAAGAGGGGTGATCGAAGGTGTATTGGACCCGCGTAGACAAGTGGGTGGTCGAAAGATAGATGCGCTGGCTTGAAGATGCATCGGAGCACGGGTGGACAGCGACCGATGGTGGCCAAGAGGTTTTTTTTTGTAAATTTTTTTGTTTCTTCTTCAATTCTTTTAAAATTATTATAATTAACATAGTTTTGGTTAAAATCTATTAACATATACTAAAAGCATCCACAACCGTCATATTTCCTCTCATCCTCACTTATTTTATTATTATATTTATTTATATTTATTATGCATAAATATTAATAAGAAAAACAATTTTGTTAATTTTTTCTTGTTAAAGAGGTTTTAGAAAAGAATAAATTGTATTTGGGGGATAAACTTTAAAAACATTTATTAATTGGTATAAACCCACAAATATAATCCTGTTATTATTCACAAATAAAAATTATTAATCTGAAAACATCACATTTTATAAAAAAAATAGAATTTTTTGGATTTTAATACTTTACGGATTATTCGATCTTATAATATTAACTTAATAACATGTTTTTACATAACATTTTTGCATGTGTCATTTCCTATCTTTTTTATTCTTTAACTTTTTTAAATTTTTCTTTTTTTCCCTTTCAGTTGCTATTAAAAAAGATTTTTTTTTTGTTTATAAGTTTTTTATTTATTGAGTATTTAAAAGATTTTTTAAAATTATTTTTTTCGAGTAAAAATAAACCCTTAACATATTTTTTTTAAACTACAAGATAGGATAAACGTAAATTCATTATTTTTTTTCATCGTATTGTTTTTCTCCTCTGGAATATATACAAAATATATTATTGACTTTGTTTTATTTACTTCCTCCGTTTTTTTAGATGTCCCAATCAACAAAACACACTTGCCRAGACACAACTTTGACCGTTAATAACTATAATTATGATTAATGAAAAATATAAAAACTAGATATTAATAACTATAATTATGATTAATGAAAACGAGACGAATCTAACGAGATCTCATTTGAATATATTTTTCATTACATGTAAAGCACAAAACTTGGTCAAAGTGCTTCATGTAARTAGTGGAAAAGTCAAACTGGRACAACTAAAAAAAACGGAGGAAGTAATTTTTTAGAGAAACATTAATTTAGTTATTTCCTTTATGTTTTATATTATTTATAATGTTATCAAATGTATGAAAGCATGACTTGTATGTGTACATTGTAAGTATACTTGAATTTCTTTAAATAACTTGTATGATTTTGTTGTTAGAAATAATTTGTAAATTTTTTGATGAAAAATAATTTGTAGTTTGATCATCAGAAATTAAATTTGATTGTTATTTATGTATTAAAACAAGTGTTAACCTGAAGTATTGTCYGGRTCAAAATACWAATTTTATTTTAAAAAGACGGGTATTATCTAATTAACCATTAAGATTATGTCATGRAATGTTACTAAAGCTCGGGTTTATGTTGTAGACAAAAAAATTAGTAGGTTTATTTTGTAGAAAATACGGGTGTATTTTATAGAAAATCTCGGATATTATTTTAAACAATCATGAAAGCGTCAAGTGTCAAAAATGTAGGCTAAAACTACGTCATTAAATATCATATAAAATATAGATATAGATATAGATATAGATATAGATATAGATATAGATATAGATATAGATATAGATATAGATATAGATATAAATGTTATTAGGTTAAAAAAAATGACATTTCTACTCTAAAGTAATGCGATAGTTCACGCTAAAAAAACATGTAAAATAGTTAAACACAAAAATAAATATTTTCTCCGTTCCTAGAATAAGTTACCACTATGTTACCATTATATTATACGGAGTATTTTATGTTGGGATATCTTCCCAAATATCAAATACATAAAATAATAATGACAATTATTATTAGTGGGTGTAAAAGAAAAGATAAAAAAGAAGAAGAAGAAAAAGGTAGTAAAGGTTGGCGTGTGAAATGATGTTGCATGCATGCATAGTAGTAGGCAAGCTAGGTGTAGGCATTGACTTTTGGAGTATGTCTTTATTGTACGTTGGTTGAAGCCTTGGGGAGCAAGAACATTGTTGGCCTATTTATTTGATGTTTGCCGTGAAGAAGATGAGTGCACAAAACAGAAGAAGTGTGTGTCAAAATGTAAGGAGTGCCACAAAGTAGTAAGTACCAAGAGTGCACAAGATCGAATGTGTGCATCAAGGGTGCTAAACGTCGTACCTCAAGAAGAGAACTACACAGTAGAGGAGTGCTAAAGTGAGGAGTGGCAAGATGTAGACCTCAAAGAGGTGGTTGTGTGGGTGTTCGTACAAGTGACATTTTGTACGACACCGAGTTGATGATGGTGGTTCATTCTAGCGGCGGCGGTGCAAGATGTGATCCTGTGTCAAAAGTCTTCCTGRTATGTTGGTCATGCAACATGTCTCGTTGGCTAGGTGTTTCGTTCGTTATGGTGTTGTGCTAGTAGCTCCACCGTGAGATGGTGTTGGAGGATGAGAGCACATAAACACAAGTATGAGAGGGAGTCTTTGGTGTGAGGTAAACACAGTATTAGTGGAAGGGTGTTTAAGATAATTAATGGAAGTACCAATGTGAAG
>SNQN01000807.1:0-38166 GCA_008642245.1 Bassia scoparia | reverse complement strand
ACATATTTGATAATAACAATATTATACAGATTTAATTAACTCCTCATTAGGTCCATCGTCACATGAATGATATCCTGTAGTAATTATCCACAAATAAAACTTATTAGAAATAATCACATGCTTTTTAAAAATAGTATTTGATTTTATTTACGGTATTCGTATCTAATAATATACTTAATTACATTGTTTCAATTTACATCACATTTCTTGACACTGTGTCATTTCTATTTTTAATTTTATCTACTTTATTTTTAAATGTTTCTTTTTTTCCCTTCTTGCTATTAAAGCATTTTTTTTGTTTTATTAAAATGTTGGATTTTTTATTGAAGTTTTGTATAAAAGATTTCTTTATTATTTTTTTCTGAGTAAAAATAACTTATACTATTTTTTTTCCTTACAGAGTAGATAAAGACCGTACGATCATTTCAATTTTTTTTCACTACGTATTGTTTTCTCTCCTCTGGGAATATATACAAAATATTATTATTGACTTTGTTTTATTTACTTCCTCCGTTTTTTTAGATGATCCCAATCAACAAAACACACTTTGCGAGACACAACTATTGACCGTTTAATAATATAATTATGAGTTAATGAAAATAGAATAAACTTAGATATTAATACACTATAATTATGATTATGAAAACGAGACGAATCTAACGAGATCTCATTGATTATATTTTCATTACATGTAAAGCACAAACTTGGTCAAGATGTCATGTAAGTAGTAGTGGAAAAGTTCAAACTTGGAAACTAAAAAAAAACGAGGAGTATATTTTTTAGAGCAAACATTAATTTGTTATTTCCTTTATGTTTTATATTATTTCTATGTTATCAAATGTCATTGAAAGCATGACTTGTATGTGTACTTGTAAGTATACTTGATATTTCTTTAAATTAACTTGTATGATTTGTTGTTAGAATATTTGTAAATTTTTTGATGAAAATATTTTGTAGTTTGATCATGAAATTAAATTTGATTGTTATTTATGTATTAAAAAAAGTGTTAAACCTGACAGTATTGTCCGGATCAAATACTAATTTTTATTTAAAAGACGGGGTTTATCTTAATTAACCATTTAAGATATATGTCATGGAATGTTACTTAAAGCTCGGTGTTTATGTTGTAGACAAAAAATTAGTAGGTTTATTTTGTAGAAATACGGGTGTATCTTATAGAAATTGGATTATTTTTAAACAATCATGAAAGCTCAAGTGCAAATTGCTAGGCTTTAAACTACGTCATTAAATATCCATATAATATAGTATAGATATAGATAGTATATAATGTTATTAGGTTAAAAAAATGAACATTTCTATTCTAAGTAATGCGATAGTTCCGCTAAAAAAACATGAAATAGTTAACACAAAATAAATTTTTCTCCGTTCCTAGAATTAAGTTACCACTTGAGTCTACATTATATTATACGGAGTATTTTATGTTGGGATATCTTCCCAATATCAATACATTAATAATATATATACAATTACTTATTAGTGGGTTAAAAAGTAAAAAATAAAATAAGAAGAGGAAAAAGGGAGTAGTAAAGTTGGCGTGTGAAATTGGATGTTGCATGCATGATATGTGTAGGCAGCTAGGGTGTAGGCATTGACTTTTGATATGTCTTATTGTACGTTGGTTGGAAGCTTGCGGGGAGCAAACATTGTGGCTATTTATTTGATGTTTTGCTCGTGAAGAGATGAGTAGACAAAACAGAAGAAGTTTGTGTGTCAAAATGTAAGGTGCCACAAAAGTAGTAGTACCAAGAGTGCACCAAGATCGAATGTGATGATCAAGGGTGCATAACGTCTGTACCTCAAGAGAGAACTAACAGTAGACGATTGCTAAAGTGAGGTTAGTTGGCAGATGATAGACTTCAACGAGGTGGTTGCGTGGTTTCGTACAAAGTGACATTTTGTACGACACGAGTGATGGATGTGGTTCATCTAGACGCGGGCGGATAATGTGATCCATGTGTCAAAGCTTCCTGATATGTTGTCATGCAACATGCTCGTGGCTAGTGTTTCGTTCGTTAGTTGGCTGGCTCACGTGAAGGTGTGGAGGGATGGAGAACAATAAACACAGTATGAAGAGGGAGTCTTGGTATGGTAACACACGTATTAGTGGAAGGGTTTGTTTAATATAATTATGAGAATACCAATGTAAGGGTTACAAGTAGAACGTTTGTCGTTAACACCACTGTTATCTAATATTGTAGTTATAGTGGTATCCCTCTATTCCTTTGTATCCCGAATGTTTGAAGTTTTCGTCCTCAGAGATGTGACTGTTTTTTCCCTAGTTGTAGAGGGTTCCACGTGAAATGATGATCATTTCGTGTGTGTTTTTCTTGTTTTTTCGTACTCTATATTTCCTATTGTCGTATTTATCCGTTGCTCGATGATCCCAACATATATACTTATGCTATTTTATATACAAGTGTTATATGATACATATTATAATTAAGTTTATATATATATTTAATATTTATATTATATTTATATACATGTATCATATATAGAATGTATGCTTCTTTTGTGTCTACCAAGGTCATGGTTTTTTTTTCCTTTTTTTGTTGACTTGATTTATTCCTTCCAAATCTTTACTTCAACTTCATTGTTGAGTCCACAACTTCACAATTATCTATGCTCTCGACCTTTAAAAATTACTCGGCAATTGTTAAGTCGATAACAACAATGTCTTGTAGCTTGGAGTCACCGCAAGTAGTTGTTACTCACTACATACTATAATAATTAATATAGCGTAAGATTTCATTTGTTATCCTTCGTCTACATGTGAGTGTAGTTTTGATGCACAAGAGCCGAGAGTGGAAAAAGCGACATTTGTATTTTTAACTTGCTAATTTAAATTTCTATTATGATAACAATGTATAGTCACAATAAACCAATCTTATTAATGTTTATATTTTTTGCACTGACAAATATTTTACATTCTTATTTGAACGAAGCCTACGAAAAAAACTCAAAAATATTTAGTTTTTACTAAAGAAAATGAAAAGGCAACGATTGAAGGTGATTGTGGGTGTAAAAGTGATGAGATGAAAGATTGAGCGGGAACTTTTAATTTTCAATCTCCAATGATTAAGGATCATATTGCATCAAGCCATAATCATTCCTCACGTGTTGTCACGTAAACCCTTTGTGCCCAATTAGTTACCTAAAATATTGCAGAAATAATTAAGCTAATTTTTGCAATCAGGCTTCGTTTGCCAGGGTATAAGTTTCCAAGCTTTGTACAATGCCCTACATTATTTGCACGTACACTTTTTATTTAATTACCTACTCGGTTTACTGGAAATTTAATTCGATTATTATTTAGGGCTCAACTGTCAAGTTTCATCTCGAATTCACTTTAGTTTTTATCTGAACAAATATCTCCAATAGAAATTTTGCAATCAATAGATTCTAAAATTCTACATCACTTATAAGGGACATCAATCAAGTTACTATAATATTACCACAAATACAACTTGATGAGACCAACTCGATCTTGTTGAGTTATATTGTGGGCTATGATTTACCCTTTCTTTCTTCTCACTTTTGATTTGTCTTGACTCTTGATTTGGTGCTTTCATTACCTTTGTGATTTTTATATTCGTGTTTGAGATTCCATCTTTCTTCATTGTCAGGCTACAAAAGACAGGAAGCAAAGCTTTGGATAACGTTGGAAATTATTACTCGTATTATTTTCTGATTAGAAGGAAGTAATTATTCCAATGTTACGTTTTGATCTGATTCTAATATAAATAAAATTTTATTCTTTGATTATGATTCTCAACTAAATAGATAATTTTTTCTGAATCTTTATTTTGATCCTAATTTGATCTATTATTTATTATCTCAGATTATTTGAATGGTATTACAGACAAATGCTAAATTTTTTAGAAATAGAATGTTTACCTAAAGATAAGCTCACAATAATTTTCAGAACAATTATTAGTAGGCCTCAAATTTTGTTCATGTTATATTTTAATTAAGAGGATATCAACAGATCAAACTTATCTCTGATTGGATTCATCAAAATAAATTAATGAGTTTACAATTTGAAAAACTCAACATTGTTTTTAGGACAAAGTTTGAGCATAGCTCCAAAAAACATGAATTAATTATCAAATGAGCTTAATATATGACTTTTAATTTACACACTCGGCTTATTGTACCCATTAATCACCTATAAATTAATTATAAGTAAGGAAAACATTATCTTTCAAACAGAGGTAATTAAAGAGCGACTAGTTTCGAGTTATTTTTTTTCTATCTAATGAGCGGTAGTGGCCTAATAAATTTTTCTATTTCAGAAATAGAAAAATAGGGAAGTATACAAAATACAAGAGTGCCCATTCTTGCACTATTTGATTGCTTACTTTCATGAGTTCATATGCTCTAACTAAACTTGAAACAAAAAAGGGTTTGTTGGTGAAAAAGAGTTTTGTAAATCATTGTTATGTCAAATTATGCAAAATAAAAACAAAGTGACAAAGATGTTTTAACACAGTCATCAACTATTCACTTTAATTTATTGGTTGGAAAAAATCTTATCCAATCTTTAAGTGTCAAAAATTTTACTTCTACTTTTACAGTTTTACATAATCATTAAGTTACCCTAGATTTTTAATCAACGATCATCATCCACTTTAGAATTTTCAATAATAAGAACTACCATACCAAGTTCAATTGATTAATGACTACTACATGATTTTTAGGACAACCTTAATTAATTTAGTTCTTACAGTTGCATTGCATGATGTAGATGGATGATTGAAACCATTGTTATTATTTTTCAACGAGCTTACCTAAGATTTACAGTGCATACTCATTATTGAGCTAAACATTCTTTTATTGTAAGTACTTTTTTTTTTCATTTGAATTTGAACATTACCAAAGAAGTGTACATTTGCATTTTACTATATCATTATTGAACATTTTTTTTACCGTATTTGTATTTGTAGGTTCAACCATACGTCCAATCGGCATTACTTATTCTCATTCGATTRATTATTATTCTACCTAAGCTTTTTTTTATCCACTTTTTTTCTCATTTTTCTCATCAACTTTATATATTTTATACGAGTATATATTATTTAATTATACACAGTTATCACCAATTATCTTGAATAGTGGGAGCTTTTTTTTTTCTTTGAAAGGTTGAATTGTGAAAGTTGATTGCATTGTATAGAAAGAAAAGAAACGGATAAAGTATATATAAAGACGAAAAGATCATTTGACACGATGACAATTCGATTGTGTTTTAATATGAAAGTGAAACAAACAACCGCATTGATAAGATACTTGTAGAACTAGAAGAGAAACACAAACTCCAAAATTCAACCACCACACATTAAAAGATTAGTTGATGATTAATATCGGCACACAGAATGTATGTGTATGTTGATGATCAGGTTGCATAACATTCTTCAATTCAATAGTGAGTTGGTGRCATGGAAACTGGGATAGAACCAAATCAAACAATGCCATCATCAATAAACTTTTGTTAACCATTATTATTATATATGCTTATCTTCAAATATCTAAAACAAAATCTATAACAAAATWAATTAATTAACTATTATGATGCTACACACAATTACTCAAGTATATGTGAGATTCTGTGAGAGGGATGGATCAGGTGGATAGAGCTTCTCTCTTGATCGGTTGATCCTAAAAAATTTTGGGATCGATTCTCTTTCTCGCCCTCGTGGCTCTCTAAACACTTACAAATTAAAAATTACTCAAGTATATGTAGCTTTTGGAGCTATATTTGAGCATTTAATACATTACCGAATAAATGATAGTACCCCTGGCCTAGAGGTGAGGAAATTAAATAGGCTCTAAATTTTGAGGGTTCCGGTTGAGCATTTTGGTCCAAACCTGGCATGGGATTAAAGGTCAAAATGTGACAAATACAGGTTTGGGGCGCATCCACAAGACCACAACAGAGAGAGATTATTTCACAAGATTTTCAGCTTTATAAAGTGATTAATTAACTCTCTCTTCTCCATCCAATATGGAACTCTTATCTGTAGTGAATTTGAGAGGTCTTTATATGTAGATTTTGGGACAAAATCACAAAATCTCGCAGGATACGATTTTGGACCAAAAATTTAGATCAGACCGGACTTGTTCTGCTCACCCTACACCTGACTATGTTAATTTGAGAATTGAATCATGAAAAAATAACATTATACAAAGTGTTATAAGAAGTTTTTTTTATGTAATTAATAAAGTGATTAATAGATTGATGGTAATGGTCTAGGTCAGCGGTCAGATAGTGGTGCAGAAATGTCAACAGGTAAACTACTTCAACAAACTTGATTAGGTTAAGTCTTTGGTGTTTCTGGAAAATCTTTGACATTTGAGTATTTGATTGCACGAAACTTCTATGCAAATTATAGAACGAAGTTCCAATTCAATTCACGTAATTTTAATTTGAATGCAACTTGTAAATCTTGACTCATACGAAACCTTCTCTTATTTTGTACAACTATACTCTAATGAATTGATCACGTCAATTGGCTTTCACTAATGCTGATTATGTTGAATGTATTACTGAGTATAATTGGAAAAAGAATCTAATTAATATATATGATATAGACTGTAATCACTAATCTAGGTTTATTAAGTCAAACACATTTGACATTTCCTACAAATACAATTTCACAACATATAATACGAAACACAATATGTTTTTATACTTGTACCCCTTAGTCTTTAGTGTGGCATAAATGTTGCAAAAGTGCATGAACATCTAATATTGACATTGTAAGAAGTTTAGAAGAGTGATAGTCAATTGACATATTATGAACACACTGGTATTTATTGSYTTACYAAAAATTGTGTTGATTGATATGTATTGATTGTATAAAAAAAAACATATAGGTAGACACTTGAATTGCACGACCCTCTAGAACAACACGGCAACACCGACCACCAACATAGCATACTACTTGTACCTTATTACAWGCTTAATTATTTATAATGTGAACCCAAAAAAAGGAGGAAAAATATACACCAATACTACATACATTTCACACCTATACTATTTAGCTTGAAGTATTTTCAAGCAAATGATCACTCGCATGCTTTCCTTGTTAGCAAGGCATAAATTCCAATTAGAATGTTGCTTTCTAGTTTGGTAGTTGTATTATATAACTGTATATCTTAATTATATAGCGTGATTTTTATGCCCAAATCATAATTATTCCAGCATTTCAACACAACAAAGAAAACGCAACCAAATTACGTCAATTTTTTTATGTAAGTCTATGACTTTGATTTTATTCTAGGGGAAAAAATAACTAAGTAGGACCCACTTTGTTTGACTAATTCTAGCTACTCCACCGTACCCATACTATAAACGCCATTACCAAAACCTTATTCAACTCTTCAACCAATTTTAATTTTTTTTCTCAGTGTCGAGTTTCTTTCATCTCTGGTGAYTAGAYTGATCTCTTTCGTGATTTGTATGTTCATTTARTTCAATGGAGAGCATCTATTCTAAGCCGGTTAGAATTTTTTGCATTTTCAAAGCTCAATTTCGAGACTTTGGTCAAGAAACGTGTGTCCCTCAACTATTCAAGCCAGCTCCAGTTGATTCAACTATTCAATTAATTAATACTCCGTTTAATATTAGTTTAACAATGTTCCTTGTGCTCGCCTAATTGAACAAATTAGTACATCTCATCCTTGAAAAAAAGATATTTCATGAGTTTTGACTTGTATCATATCATAATGGATAATTGAAGAAGTGAGACATTATTATATATAAAGAAATTCGGAATAATTTCCTTCCACCCCGTTTGGTAAATAGAATAAGGCGATATACTATTCTAAAGGTCAAATTTAAGACCAATTCTTGCAAACTAGTTCAAACTAATTAATCTATGCTATTCCCTGCTTTGCATAAAAAAAAACTATGTACCAGTATTTGTCAAATAAGATCAAGTAATGAAATGGCAGATAATCTTTCTGGAACACTTCATAATAAACTACTCCACAACCTATAATAAAATGTTATACATAACAACAAGTAAGAGAAACTAAATGGGAAATATTATCGGTAAAATAACATTTTTTATTTGATAATCTAACACGATTGATGTAAATTTTCTGCATGAATTTTTAAAATTATTTTCAATTTTAAGATGTAATATGCAGTGATTGAATACCACTAAAGTTACATGAATAATTGAAAATGATGTATTATAAATTGTGTGAAATAGTCTTCAAAAAAACTTTAAAGTTATTTAGAATCGTCTTGATAAGTCGTCAAATAGTGAGTCTTTTTGGCATTCTCTACTTTGGTTAAGATGCGTCCTAGGTATATAGATACAATACTTCATTCGTATTCAAATAACCAACGATTTGACACTTTTTCTCTCTTACTTTATGTCAAATCATTGCTTTTATTTGATACGAGGAAGTAAGCATTTGTTTGCATGCAATGTGTGCATTATTTTTCAGATATTATTTAATGTACTAGAACCGCAACAATTGATTTTGTGCACAGAATACACAAACTTTATGTGTGTGGTGCATCAATTAATTTAACTTAACGACCATTTTGGTTATATGATGATTCATGAAGTTGAGTATAAAGTTTGTGTTATGCATTGCATTTTGTCTAGTTCACATGGGTTGCAATGATTGTGAAATAGTTAATTCCATCCCGTACCGTTTATTTATTCAATTATTGGCTTAATTTTCTCCTCCGAACGGTTTACTTAATAATTGGGTTACACGGACTCCTAGAGAGAAATATGTCTAAGTAACAATTTGGAGAATTGTTAAGATAAAAGTACTAGAGGGAATTACTGGGTAAGTATTTGGAATTAAAGTATGTAGAGAGAAATCATATAGGAGTACAAAGTAGTAAGTAAATTTGGTTTGGATATTGCATATTGTTGAAGTTATTTTTTAGAAATATTTGAAGTTAAAGCGTTATGGATGGAGTATTATATAGCAAAGGCAAATCTTGGTAATCGATATGCATAATAATTTATTGTGCGTCAGATTAATATGATTCTTTTGGTCATATAGTAACTCTTTATTGATCAAAGTATAGTACCTTATTTTATTATTTATCACTATATGATTAAAGTGAATAATGCGTCACTGTTAATTGTAAAAGGTCACTATATATCTTGATGCATAATAAATTATTGTACATTGATATATATAAAAACTTCTGATAACAAATTGTTTTTGCTAAAATCTAGATATGATGAACAATAACAAATAAACCATCAATTTATATATAAGAAGAAAAAATTTATTTTTTTTAATAAAAAGTATCCAACACCTCTACTTATTGATAAGTAACACACTACTAATCTAACTTTCTATTATTTTATTCAACCAAAACTTTGGATTTTTCTTTTTTCTTTTTTTTTGAATAATAATCACATATTTTCTCAACTGACCCCGCCTCCTTCTCACTCCTCATTTTTCCTCCCCTTCTCATCACTCTCTATTTTCTCTCTCCTACTCTTCCCAATCAAACCAACACATTTCCAACTCATCAATTAACTTGATCACACACTACTAATGGAAACTGCATACGCTTGTATCAGGCCAACGAAGAATACACAAGAAAACCGCACCACAGCCCAAAAATAAGAAAGAATAGAGACCGGCCCAACCCATACGCACATAACTCAGGCCAGCCGCCAGGTAACGGGTCCTGAAGTGACTCATACCGGGCGGTGGGCCCCGCATAAGCGACTAAGTTACGATGATCGGGCGTGAGCTGGGCGGGGCGAGTTTCGGCGTGACGTACCTCTGCAGGACCGCGAGACGAAGGACCGCCTCGCGGTGAAGTCGATATGAAAGGAAGAGTGAGGTAGCCGCCATCGACGTCGAGGACGTGAGGAGGGAGGTTGCGATCATGTGACTTTGCGTGACCTAACATAGTGAGCTTAAGGACAGTGTACGAGGACAAATTACGCGGTCCAATTTGGTCATGGAGCTCTGCGAGGGCGGCGAGCTGTTTGACAGGATCGTGGCCCGTGGGCATTATTCCGAGAGGGCTGCCGCCACCGTTGCGAAGACCGTGGCGGAGGTCGTTAAGATGTGTCACGATAATGGTGTCATGCATAGAGACTTGAAGCCTGAGAATTTCTTGTTTGCTAATAAGAAGGAGAATTCCCCTCTTAAGGCTATCGATTTCGGTCTCTCTGTTTTCTTCCGTCCTGGTAAGATTTTATTTCATACGCGTAYATTCACATGTGAGTTGTCATACATTGGAAAAAAAAAAACTTACTATTTCCTATCCAATTTGATTTGACATAAAACCTCATTGGAGCTTATTATTTGAAAACAAACTAAAATTTTCATGTGTTATTGGATTTTCAAACTTTTTGTTGAGATAATCCACTACTATGATATCAGAACAAACGATCCACTGAGATTACACAAGCATGAGCTTAAGGTTTTTTTAAAATAAATGTTTATAAACTTTGTATTATTATTATTGTATGTAGGATAATTTTCTAAAGTATTATTTGAGATATTCTCATCAACATATTTGGTTGATTGGGTGTTAAGTCATATCACAATTGCTCCAGTAAACCACTCAACTAAACTCGAACAACCACCCAATTACTTAATCAGTCAAATATAAAAACAATTAACTTATGATATGGACGTTATTCGTGTTTATAATAACACTAGCWCAGTTAGCTTGTACAATCATAAATCCTAAAATGATTTTCCTGATTTGTCATCCTAATCTCAGTTCATTTTCTTAATTGAATATTTAGCACACTTGTTGGTACTTGTTTGACTAACATAGTAGAGAACCATTCAAATATATGCATTGTGATCAAATTAAATTCCTTATTTTGGTCCACTTAATTATGCTAAAGTTGGTTTATAACCGATAAAACATTGATCTAGCAGTTAAGATCGAGGGTTTATGTAGAATAAGCTAAGTAATACATTCGAATTTCATTTTCCATCGATATTATATATTATATTGCTCTAGTGACTCATTCACGGAATAAATAAATAAAACAGGCGAAAGATTCACGGAGATAGTGGGGAGCCCATATTACATGGCCCCAGAGGTGTTGAGGAGAAATTATGGGCCAGAAGTGGATGTGTGGAGTGCTGGTGTTATTCTGTACATCCTCCTTTGCGGAGTTCCTCCTTTTTGGGCAGGTAAGTATTATGGTTTTTAATACTATTTGAGTATTTTATTTATTTATTTATTTATTTATTGCATGCCAACTAATTGGGTTGTGTTAATGCTCATTACACTTTTGCACATGACATTTACTACCTGTTGTTAGTTTCAAATAATAATGTAAAGTTTAGTACTATGCAAATTATGGATTAGATGGAAGTTGGAGTGAGTGAGTGAGTGAGACACTAGGATAAGTTGGTAGTAGGCTGTAATAGAGAAATGGAATAATCATGAGTAACAGTGGATATGTGTTTATAAAGTGCCAATTTCTTACATTTTTATGATACACCCATGATTTTTGGTGACTTTATGATCTGGATGATGCATTAGGATATACTGTATATGTGTAATGATTTAGTGTGGGTCTAATTGAWATATGTTGGTGTGAGATTGAGAGTGGTGATGATTGCGGCCTAGAGGATGGTCCATTGCWATATTTGYTAGTAGGGGGTGGTGCCGACTTTCCAACCGTTGAGGTTCGAGGGGAGATAATGTAACGTGCRCGTAGTGTCAAACACATTACGGAGTATTTCGTTATTTGAGATCAATTATCATGCATGTTGTCTCAAATCTTCATAATTAAAATATATTACGGGATAGAGGTGAGAAAAACAAGCTCGGGTCGAACTTGTGGCCCCGCTCAATTTTAAATATGTAGCTAAGTATGATGACTCGAAAAAGGACMCAAAAATACAAGACTTTTGTCCTGTAGGTCCAAAGCCAAGCCTGTTTTGAACTAAAAAGTCTTTAATACCCAWTCGAGCTTGGGGTCAAGGTTGAGGGTTGAAGCTTGATCCGGTTCGAACTGTTGGTCCCAAGGCCCTAGGTGCCCTTTTTTCGACTTGAAACTTAATACAATCATATATTTGTTCACCYCTACTATGAAATTTGATTATTCCAAAGCTACTTTTAATTGTACATATCTCAAGGACATCGGGGAATTCATCACAAATGCAAGCAATTCTATTTTACAAAATGTGACAACTTTTCTCAAGACATTCTAATTTCTAATGCAATACAATACAATAATACATAGTGAATACTAGTTATTTACAACATGAGTGGTATATACAATGTAAGGACTAGCTTAGATTTTTAGATCGAATTTAAAACAATTTAAAATTAAAGTTGTATGTGTTTGGTATTGCAGAAACCGAGCAAGGTGTTGCTCTTGCAATTCTAAGAGGGGTGCTTGATTTTAAGAGGGAACCATGGCCTCAAATATCTGAAAGTGCCAAGAGTCTCGTCAAGCAAATGTTGGATCCAGACCCTCAAAAGAGATTAACAGCTCAACAAGTTCTCGGTAARTTTAATTTGTATTATTTAGAAACACGATGATCGAGTACGTGTTCGTTTTATAATAATATGATYGAGTGTGCATATCATACCAAAACACGTGTCATTGTTGAAAAATTCATTATRTTATACTMCRTATATATTATCATTTAGAAAYTCATTATATCATGTGGAAATTAAACCCACTTTATYATGYATCTCTTATCTATCTGTAGAACACCCTTGGATACAGAACTCGAAGAAAGCTTCAAATGTTCCGTTGGGAGACATTGTCCGAACAAGACTCAAGCAATTTGCCGGGATGAATAGATTTAAGAAGAAGGCGCTCAGGGTAAAGTTGTATATTCTTATACTATATGTTTCAGTCATTCGTTTGATACCTCATATATATCATGGTTAATTAACTAGGAACACTTTGCGAAAATGAACGTTATATAGGTGATAGCCGAACAYTTGACAGTTGAAGAGGTAGAGATTATCAGAGACATGTTYATGTTGATGGATACTGATCGCGATGGAAAGGTAACATATGATGAATTGAAGGCTGGTCTTCGAAAGGTTGGTTCGCAACTCGGCGAGCCGGAGATTAAGCTGCTCATGGAAGTGGTAAGCTTTCTTCGATCAAGTGTTGATATGATCATATCCATGCGTTAAGTATAAAATTGTAAAGATTGATATGTGAGGTAAATGGAAGAGTACGTCTATACTCTCTTGTTCCGGATAAAATTGACACTATCCACACACAATGGAAGTCTATTATTAAAATTTTCTCAATATACAAGGAAAAATAAATAATCAAGAGAGTCTCTTTTTTTTTCTTTTTAACAAGTACTTTATTTAATATTTTAATCATTATAATCTTTATCAAAGTGTAACTAAAGATAATTATCATAAAAAATATTGTACATTGACAAAAGTGAAAAGTGAAAATGCAGACTTTTATCTGAAATGGAGGTTGTTATTTGTACAAGGATAATGTTTTGGAATCTTTTAGTGCATGCTAATTTAATATGTGCACAAAACTTTTCTATTCAGGCTGATGCGGTGGAATGGTTATCTAGACTACGGGGAGTTTTGGCCGTGACAATCACTTGCAGAAAATGGAGAAGCAATGAACATTCCATCGAGCCATGTCAATGTCACTTCGCAAAGGATGATCAGTGTGTTACATTGAGCTAGATGAGCCTTCGAAGTGCTTTGGAAGACGAAAACATTGAAAATCCGATGCCGTGTACTTTACCAGAGATCATGCGTGACAGTTAGATACAACGATAGGTCCTATATATTACATACATACATTATCTATCCGATGGCTAATTCGCATGAAGACAATTATCAAATGAGATTCGTCATACACACCTCTAATTATAATCTACGAATTATATAGATAGGAATTCACACACAAGGAATGATACAGAATAAATACGAGAGGAGTTAAACATGTGACAACTGATGAAGCTGGGACAGGACTGGAGAGAAAAGAGCTTCTCGGCAATCTCAAACGAGAAGAATTCAAAAGCTTAAAGTCTTAAAAACTGATGAAAGACGGTTCGCTGCAACTTCATGAACTTGAGTTGGACCGGTCAAGCCGTTTATGGGTATTAATTGATTAATCCATCCGTATCTATCAAACAGCCATTCTATTTCCCAACGTCTTTCTTTCTTTTCTTTTCGTCCACTTCCTCTCTAATCTCAATTGATCTTACTCAACCACCAACAACCCTATACAATTGACTGAAATACGGCAACGCGTAGCCTCAAAGATATCTGCATGGAATAACCATGGTTTTCGCAAAGTGCGTACGTCCACAAGACTTCACCCAATTGTTCCATTTATCATAGTATTTTAGCGGAGAATGAAGTCAAGTGTTGGCCTACTCGCCCAACGTTTCTTTCCTCGCAGAACTGAGATTTCAGTAATGAAGGGTTTATATGTCTCTCTTTCTTTTTTTTTCTTCTTATGGTCTCAGATGGCATTACCATATACTATTATTTAATTTGCATATTAGAAATTCAAGTTCTTTTTCAAACCAATGAATCAGCTTACATATGGCACTTAACTCGGTACGTTCTCCTTAAATACTCTGATTACGCTATAGATTTTTGCGGGCCAAAATTTCTATTATGAATTCATCATCTACAATATATGGTTTTGTTGAGTACAAACGGGCAATTACGCTATCTTATATGAAGAACCATAATTTTCATTGTACTCCGTATTCTATTATATAAGTGAAGAGGGAGCAATGGTGTCCCGTGATAATTCAAAATATGCCCTAAAACTTAGATTAAAATACAACAACGAATAATAATGTCTACATTAACTTTTGCCCAAAGATAGTTATTATCATTCAATTAATAGAGAATAATTAAATTCTTGATTAATAATCACAAGTACAAAGGAGAAAAAAATTTAGCTATATCAAATTAGCAAAAACTTATATCAACCTAATTTAGACAAATTAATACTCACTTTATTTAATTTGTTCATAATAATCAATCAAACAAACAATACGTACAATAACACATAAAATTTCAAAATTAATCAATTAAATCAGTTATCTCTAATTTGGTTCACAAGTGTTAATTTTTTTTATTGCTTTGGACAGGAAGGTGTAAATTTAAAATCTATATAAAATCAACTAAAACTATATTGTAATATTGTTATTTATAAAAATTAAGATTCATATAACAATGCAAATACGAGTCTATCAAAATCATTAAATCATTTTTTTATTCGAGATTCAATCATAAAGAGAAAATCATAATATCGTGTACAAAAACAACTTTTTTGTAACTACATGCACCCATCGCGTGCTTAAAAATCTAGTTTTTTTTAAGGAAGAACCAATAAAGTTTAAAGCTAAAATAATTTGATTTCTTCACTATCATGTTGTTTTGTAATGGTTTTAGACTTTTAGTTAGATGCTTATACTCGGCATTATGTTTGGACTACTTTGTATAAAACAAACCCAATAACACAATATATTGATCAACAATTCAACCTACAATAGGGGAAATTTCTAGTCTATCTTGAATATAGATTGTAATTGTATATTTAGGGGTAAATACATCTTTTTTTATGGATGCCCGTTTAATTGCCATGTTCACGGAATCTTTCAACTTTTAACAGCCAGTTAGTGTTGTTAACCGTGGTGAGGCCTTTGGTCATGTTTTTATTTATCTTTAAATATTTTTCAGTCTTTCCTGTTATCCCTTTTGGTCAAATGTTTCACACTCGTAATTATTTCTCTTTCATCTTCCTCTCCATTGAACTTTTTCGTGTTCCTGAGCATTTGAAGTAACTGTCTTGCATACTTGAAGGAGTTATGATGTAAGTAAATTTTAAACTTCCCCCAATCTTGTTTAAAACCTCAGAATATCTGCTGCTCCTTATTTGATTAATTTATATTTTAGTTTCCGGATATGGTCTTCATAAGTAAACCGACTGTTTGTTTCCATTGCTACATTTTACTGTAATTTGATTAAGCTTTGTTTTTAACGATATTCGATTGGTTTGTTGTTGATTTTTGTTTTGAATTGATATTGATTTCTAGGGTTTGTTGTTTTATGAAATGTTATGTCGTTTTTGTTTGATTTGACGGTGTAATCTATTGTTATTACTTTTTGGCTTTGGGTAATTTGTTTTCCGTTTCCATCTGCCCCGACGTTTTTCTGTGGATTGTTAACTTTGTTAATTTACAAGTGCTTGTTTAATTTAGTTAAAATTCAATTGTTTAATTTATGTCGTTTTCGTTTCCTGTCCCTATTTTCTTTAAATTTATGTCGTTTTCGTTAAAATTCAATTGTCCCTATTTTCTGTTTATCAGTGTCGATGATTAACAAGGATTGTAACAGTACTTTGTGGATTTCTGGAATGGTGGACTATTTAGTGTACTGCCTGTTCAATTTGGTTATATTTTCTGTAGTCATGCGAAATATTGTAATGGGTACATCTACCAAAACATGTTGTTCAATTGATCTGAATGTGGCTATTGATTGGGTTGAGACAAATGTATGTGATCGTATATCTTCAAGTGATACTGTTGATTCCAATTCCACTCCCCCACTTGTTGGTGTTAAGGTGAGTTTTGTTTTACTCCCTAATTTTAAGTTGATATGTTTAGTATATTGTTGTGCAATCTTTGTGACGTTGGAATTTTGATTGCAGCGTAAGAGGAGTAAGTCTAGCACCCCTGAATATAGTGCTTCTGATGTATGTATCTATCGTCGCTGTTATTTGTATTGTGCTTTTGACTAAATTCTTCACTTAGATGATTTCTGATTGCTACTATTTATGTGCTGTTGTTTGTTATTTTATTTGTAGGACGTCGATTCAAATTGTGGTGGCTCTGTTGAAACTCCAGATGGTCTTTGTTCTGTACGTCCTCGCTTTGTTGACAAAGTATGCTTCTTTTAACCTCTTTAGCTGTTGTATTTGATTATGTTGTATGTGAAGTAGTAGATGTTGTATGGTTCTTTTAATTAAGATACATATTGTATCTTTTGCAGCCTGCCGTTCTCATATGTAAAGTAGAGGAACTTGGAAAATTGATAACTTCTTTCGATGATCGTAGGAGAGGTTAGGTTATTGAGATGAGGTTTTGTGGTTTGTTATTTGAAGTTACCTAGGGATTTGTGTTATTGGTTGATGAGTAAGGTTGATGCGTTGAATGAGAGGTTGTCTGTAGGTGGTGTTGTGTTTAGAGTGACATCTAACCAAGTTAGGTGGGTGTTAGGAATACCAAAAGGTGATATTCCCGTCCCTAAGACATACGACTCTAAAATTGCGTACGAGAAGGTAGCTGCCCTTGAAAATAAGTATGGTCATTTGTGGACTAGGGTTGAAGGTAGATTGGGTAAAAGAGTAACTCGAATGGATTTTTCTGTAAACCAACTCGTCATAGACCGGTTGATGGGTCCCTTTGAGATGCATGAAGAGGAGGAGTTTAAGTCTTTGTTTTTGATGGCTGCTCTTGACATGGTACTATGTCCGACTAAATGTAGTCGTTATCCTCGGGAACTGCTTCCAGCCTTATCTGTTGCGAAAGAAGCAAAACTGTATGACTGGTGTGGGTTGGTTTTTGAAAAACGGATGGGTAGTGCAAGGCGATTTGTTTCACGGTTGAAAACAAGTGGATATGTCCGTGGATGCAGCGGATGTACTTTGTTCCTTGCGATAATTTATCGTTACATTTAATGTTCTCAATGGTTTATTGGAAGTTAGAGTTGTCATTGTTCCTAAAACATTGTTCATATATTGTTCAGTTATTTTATCTTGATCGTTTGAATCGCAATCCAGTCCATTGGGGCACACGGCCACGTATAAGGGCTTGGAATAAATATGAGGTCAAAAATGCATGTGATTYTGATCGTGTTGCTGTTGATGGTGAATTTGGTGAAATAGGGGTTAGTTTAAAAAATGGATTGAAAGTTGATAAATTATTCCATTTTTGTTCTAATTTGTCAATACTAATATTTTGTTTGGTTGTTGTATTTACACATAATTGATGTCGCTTATGGCGAGAATCACCCGTTTGATGCGAGAGATGCAGATTATCCCAGTGATGATGATGATGCACCCGTTTGTTAAATAAATCTTTCTAGTTTGCATCAGATTTTTTTCCCCAATTTTTCAATAATGTAATATTTAAACCCCTTTCCATTGTACCCTAAGTGTGTTATGTAATTTGTAAAAACTTATTCAATTTTACAAGTGAAAGTTATAAACTTTGATCCACTTATAGTTGATATTTTTTGTATCTTAATAAAGATGAAAAGCCTTCTTATTGAAATTGAACAGAAAGTTGAATGACACAAGTCACTGTGTTGCAGCTGAATGTGTTATTGTTGGTCGGTATTATTTATAAAATTACGCACAAAGCCTTGCAAATTTTAGAGATGGGTGCAAATATTTTTCATAAAAGAGTTCCTAATAATAGCCATGAGGCTTAGATAAGTACATTTAAGCATCCATGTACGAAATATAAAAACATATTTAATCCGATCCATACAACAATAACTTAAAAACATTATAATTATCCATAAAAATGACAATAACAAACAGTCCATTAAGGGAAGTAATGAATTTTGCTTAATCATTTCGCAGTCCCTTCCAATACATCGATCATCCCTAAGTCCACCTCCATTGACACAGCCTGAAATGAATAAATTTTAATATTCCTTCAAAAATTATGTTTCGTGTAATAATAGGTTTCAAAGGGAAAGTGTTAATACCTCAATGCGACCATGCATCTCACCGGTGATAGTATGTGTAGGAGTAAACTTGACTTTGCTTGCATTCCAAAGCAATAAAAGGCCCCGATTCTTCCGGTTGGACTAATGTAATGCATTTTGTAAGGCAGTCCTATTTCGTCTATGATGTTTTCGGTGTGGAATGTTGACGTTCAACATTCGGAGATGAMGATTATATTTGGGTTGTGATGGTCACAAGGTGTTGCAGATTCTCATTGAAGCTAGGCCTTGTAATTCCGCGAGCATTCCATGCAAGGAAAGACATAATTCCCTCATTTGGCTGCAGTTACATTCCCTTATCCTCCCTCATTTGGACATTGATAATTCCTAGAAAACTATCCGGATCAACATGGTGAGTTGCCTCAAAGATCATGGACTTCCAGGTGTCCTCAGTTTGACCCACAAATAGGGCATTTGTAAAAGCCCCCGTGTGCAGATTAAGTGGGGAATTCAGCTTGAAGATTTTTCTATGCGCCGGAAATATTGGAGCCGGATCAATGAGGAATAGTACTTCACGTGGGAGGATTTGAGTTTCATTTGGAGGTGTATCCTCCATATGTTCCTCAAGCCACTCTGCCATATTCCTACACATCATGGATATTTGGGAGGTGGGCAGGAAACTTACAGTAACCCCGCTTAGGGAGCATCCACAAGTTAGCATAAGTGTCTGGAACAGTCTCTGGGTTTAAAATGAACTCACGAATTACGTTACTTTCAATAACAACCATCTTGTTGCCCTTCTTTATCAAGTATTCGAAGTCATCAGGGTAGACCTCAGGGAAGGTTGTAATAGGTTTTTCCATCATATGTAATTTCTCAGGAAGTTCTAGCAGGAAACCCATGATTACGTGCATTGGGGGTTTGATGGGCGGATACTGATATGGCCTGTCAGGCTGGTTGCCTCTGGTGTTGACGAAGAAGTCACTAATTTTTGGTAAATAACCAGTCATGCTCCTGAGTCATGAATTACGATTGTCAAAAGCACGACACATACAACATCAGTGCTTTGATATARTAATGATTTTTCATGTATTTGCATGGAGTTCAGTCGTTTAAAGAGATATGTTAATCAATTTTATTGCGAAAACAACTGAAATCCATGAATCTGTAAATTGAAATCCATCAACATCCTCATTCTGCAACTTTGTTTATCAGGACACTGACCAAATTGATGTTAAACAGAGTATTCTAGACTACTACAAATTATGCATTGAAAATCACTTGCAGCATATCTGTGACACATACATGATACATCATAACATTCAATRTTGTTGTAAACTTGTAATCAATTATTCAAGCATTATCATTTCTTAAATATGTAATGTGCATCACTCTTCCAAAATAAACCATATAAACACTTTATCAACCTCCCAGCATTGCCAAAAAAATAAAACATTTTCCCACATTATTGTACAAGCAGCAAGGCTATGTGTTATACACCGGAAAATGTGGACAGATTTCGTGGTGGTTTAATGTTTGAATTTATTTATTTACGTATTTTAAGATGATAACAGAACCCATCATACTCAAAGCCTCACCATGCTCTCTTTATTACCAGAGTGATAAGACAAAGATCAGAGAAGAAATATTGACTTCTCTAGATCACAGAACAACCTAAGGGTTAAGCTTTGCTTTTTGAACAGCTATTGTGTTTATATTGGATCCTTAGAGAACAACTGAAGAGCCAATAGATTGCTAAGAGTTATTTCGATTACTAATAGAGTTCAATAACCTCCTATTGCAAATTTGCAACACAAAACAAGACTTTAAATACATATCACTTATTCCAAAGTCCAAACACTGCAAAATGACTATCTCCTATAGTCCAAGAACAATTATGGACGTATGTTGGTTTACTAGCACCTGTTAATTCCTGTATATCTCATGGATGCTTAAAAACATTGTTCACTTCCAAACATCAAACAATATGTAACAGGACCTAGTGAAAACAATTTAACAGATGAAGAGAAAAAACAAGGTGGAATATTTACCCAAACAAATATTTTTTTCAGGAAATTGTTAAAAAAATGAACTGAAAAAAACAACTCAAATATGATTCAGCTTTATTTGTCAATTTGTAATTACTGAAAAAACAATTACTGAATGAACTRAAATCAACTATTTGTCAAATATCTTTATTTGTAAAATATATGTCAAATTGTGAAATTGTAATTACTGAAATCAACAATTACTGAATTACTGCAATTCAATCAACAGTTCATAAAAATCAACTGAAAACACAACTCCAATATCTTTATTTGTCAAATTATAATTATTGAATAATAGATCGTATTGGGATGGTGATGAAACTAACCTTTATTAGTGTAGTTCGAATTCAGCTTGTAGGCTCGCCGCAATGGAATCGCCGTTTAAATCTGGGCAAGGTGGTAAGTTTTGTTGTGGAAGAATCCGAAAACACACCAAAAAAACTCAAATTGTATATTTCAATATTTGTTGTTTGCTGAGATATGAGTGTAGTTGGTCGTTGGATGCTGCCTGATCCAACGGTCAATTAACATGATCCATGCCACTAGGTGTAACTTAATCTTGACCGTTTACTGATTTTATCTCATGGTTGTCATATGACGAATTTTGAGCACACGGATCCATTAATTTCCCTTCCCTTAGATGTAGGGTTTAAGGTTTTTTAGGGAATTAGTTTGAGGGTTTTTTAGGGATTGTTAGAAGAACATGTTGTGAAACGAGTTTTAGGGTTTAATTAGGATATACGAATACTCTAATTATTTGGCGAATTATTAGTTTGGAACTGACGTTTTGTAATACAATTTTAAACTTTTGGTCCTTGTTTAGTCTATAATAATTTGTTACTATTCGTACGTAATTACGTGTTTCTATTACAGTTTTAAAATTTTGGTTGTTGTTTAGTCTATAGAACGATCGTCGTTACATATTTCTATTTTAGAGTGTAGGTTGATCGCTTATTTCTATTGAATTTCTAGTTAAAGTACCGGATTTTAAATAGTAGAATGATCGTTTTCACGTATCTTGACTGCATTTCTAGCTAAACACCAGATTTTTTAACTATAGAACGATCGTCATTACAAATTTGTATTGAATTTCTAGTCAAACCCCCGACTTTTAGAGTGTACATTGAGCCTGATCGCTTATTTCTATTGAATTTCTAGTTAAACATCGGAATTTAAAACGATAAAACGATTGTCATTAGTGAATTTCTAGTTAATGAGGATGGTTGGTAGATAGGTGTAGCGCGTGAGATAGTTTTTACTTATCTTGACTGGTTTTACTCTATACAAAAATTAACTATAGAGATGTCATTACATAATTTGTATTCGAATTAGTTAAACTCCCGACTTTTAGAGTGTACATTGAGCCTGATCGCTTATTTCTATTGAATTTCTAGTTAAACATCGGAATTTAAAACGATAAAACGATTGTCATTAGTTTTCTTTGTTGAATTTCTAGTTAAAGTACTGGATTTTAAATAGTAGAATGATCGTTTTCACGTATCTTGACTGCGTTTCTAGCTAAACACCAGAAATTTTAACTATAGAACGATCGTCATTACATATTTGTATTGAATTTCTAGTTCAATTGTAGAATTTTAAAGTGTACATTGAGCCTGATCGCTTATTTCTATTGAATTTCTAGTTAAACATCGGAATTTAAAACGATTAAACGTTTGTCATTAGTTTTCTTTGTTGAATTTCTAGTTAAAGTACCGGATTTTAAATAGTAGAAATGATCGTTTTCACGTATCTTGACTGCGTTTCTAGCTAAACACCAGAAATTTTAACTATAGAACGATCGTCATTACATATTCGTCATTACCAGGAATTCTGTGTGTTGTCAAAATGAAAAAAAAAGTGGGGCCCGCCCATTAAGAATAGTTGTCCTTAATGCTTGTTGTATAAGAGTCAACATGGTCCACTTATTTTATAAACCAAACAACACCACATCTTTGTTAGATTAGGACAGGCCCACATTGAAACCTTATGTTAGACTGATGAGCAAACCTGACCTAGAGAGTGTTGAACTAAACCCTAGCAAAAACAGCTCTATTTTTCATCTCGAAGCACGAAAATGTCCATGACGTTTACTCTTCTTAACAGCCATGATAAACTAAAAACCCTTGTTTATATAAATGAAGAGTAACCATTGAGGGGATGTTGTCCTTACTTCAAAAATCATTTTAAACAAATACAAAACACAAAACAATAGTAATGGCCAACAAGAGGAACCACGGTGATGAAAACAATGGTAGAAGGAGGGGCAAGAGGCCAACAAATCGTCGTGACCCCCCCCCCCCCTCTCAGCACACTCTCAGAGTCCTCCTTCTAAGAAGGATAACAGAATCGACATGCTAAGAGTGTCGGGCCACGGCGAGTGCTTCTACAGAGCTGGTCCGAGCACTAGACGATCCCTTGTCTTCCCGGATTCCCCCCATCGTTGCCAAGACTTGGCACACGTCTCCCAAACAATGGTCGCACACTTTGCGACGGTGGTGACCGAGAAATTCGATCAATCAAGTTGAGGATACCTTGGCTAGGGTTGTTGCTTAGTTTGGACGACCACAAGCTGCTAGCAATCGAAGCTTGTCACAAACACAAGTGTTAAGGCAAGCACAGATTTGCGGGGTGTTTGAAGGTTCTCAAACTAACCGTGACTGGATTGAGGTCAAGGTGAAGACAAAGTCGTCGACCGATGAAGGGATGGTGTTTCACCTTCATCTGAATGGGAATTTCGGGCAAGCGTATAGGAATACGCTTTTCAAATGGACACGCAGCCCGGAAACATCTTGTTCACAACCACCGATGGTCGGATGATACTAGCCTCCGACAAACCGGAGATGATGGGTGTTTCCAACGGCGACGAGATCTACGTTCGTCAATTTTTGGTAAGTATTATTCAGTTTTGCATGTTATGGTATATCTTAGTAATCAGTTTTGCATGTTATTAGACTATAATTCTTCTCGTTTTTTTTTGTTGCTTCGAACATTGTAATTGTTCTTATTTAATTTAATTTATTTTTGATTACGTGGTTTTTGAGATTGATAGTGGCTTCGAATGTTGTGAGTGAATTATTAATAATTTTTTGTTGGTGAATTATTTTAATTGTTAATGGCTTGTTACTGGCTTTGAACATTTTAATTTAATGCCTTGTTAATGGCTTGTTAGTGGGTTCTAACACTGTAATGGCTTGTGAATGGGCTTTTCAACGAGTCAGTAATAGCTTGTGGGTGAATTAATGGCTTAGAATATTGAGATTTATTTGTGAGTGAATTATTATAATTGTTGCTGAATGAATAATAAAAGGTTTTGTTGAGTTGAAACGTTGATAATAATTTTTGATGGCCTTTGTTGTTAGTCAAAAAATGTATTGTTGCAATTGTCGAGTGATTTATTTTAATTGTTACTGACTAAAGAAGATAATTGCTAGTAATTAATGCTTAGTCTGGATATTTTATTTAAAATTTTTATTTACGGGTTAGTGGAAGATAATTGTTAGTAATAGGAAAATATGGTTATCTTTTTATTATTTGTTAAGATTTGACACATCCTCCACTTGTAAATTTTGGAAGGATAAATTTTACAACTGCAACGTCCATGTGAAACGCCTACATGTATCGTCCATCAACAAGAACCCGGTTATTTTGGTCACGACAATGGAAAAATGGGAGAACGTTGAGGAGCTGTACAAGAGGTGGGCAGATTTTTACAAGGCTGACATTGGATCATTCGTATTGTGGCACGAGATGAGGGCGGTGTAGATGACCGGTACTATTGATGATTCCGGGCTAGAAAACGAAGCCCATTTGGTATGCGTACCAAAGGATAACTAAAACGGTTGTCCAAAAGTTTCGTTTTGTTATTGATGGTTGGAGTATCGTGTTCGTGTTTTTAATCCGACTTTGTTGAAGGATTTATGTCTAGTACATTTGGTTATGATGACATTCGTAGTATTTTATATTAGTAATGCCGTTTGGATGTGTAATCTTAGTATCGTACTAGTTTCAATTGTCATTGTTGGTTGTTTCAATCACGTTTGGCTATTTAGACCTTTATATTGTGTTATTAGTAACGCCGTACTAATTTCAATGTTCATTGTTGGTTGTTTCAATTGTCACGATAATGTCGTTTTAATGTGTTATCGGAAATTAACTTACAATGCTGTGAGTTGCTAGGAAAAAAAATCAGAATAGAAATAGTTGTATAAGCAAATAATTTGTTTGGCAATCTTTGGAATTTAAAAGATAACAATTCACATGTTTTTAACAAAAAAAACAAACAATGGTATAACCACTTTGATCTAATCCAAAGTAAATATTCTATAACCAAAATTAAGATTAATATGATATAATAATAATAAGATAAATAGTTAACAAAAATTGATTAGTTATTTGCTAATGGTATATTTCGGGAAAAAGTAACATCACTAAAATGAAATTACTGTTCCCAAACAAAAACAGCAGCTTTCTAGGAATCCTCAATAAAACAATCCAATGGATTATCAACCCTCAATAAAACAAATGAAAGGCTAGCAGCATTCTCCTGCTTTATCAATCAGCATCATTCAAAAGGCTAGCAATATTCTCGTGCTTAAAATATTTTCACAGTTTGCACATCAAATACATCAAAGTTCCATCAATCCTCAAGAAAACAATCCATTTGCTTATCAATCCTCAATAAAACATATGAAAGCTGTTGATCACAAAAACATCTCCCATCTCAAAGTGTCTCAAAATACTCATGTCTCAAGCTTTAGACCATTCATTTGCTTATCAATCCTCAATTGAAAGCTGTTGATCACAAAAAAAAAAATCATCATCATATCCTAGCTTCATTCCAATAGTGAAAGGCCTACACCTGTCACAACTCACAAGCAAAAAAGCAAAATGATACATATAGAAAGAATAATAATAATAATAATAATAATAATAATAATAATAATAATAATAATAATAATAATAATAATAATAATAATAATAATAATAATAATAATAATAACAAAAATAAATAATAGGCCTCGAGGCCTTAACAATTAACACCAATCAACTATCACCAATCACCAATCCCCAATTAACACCATTCAATATCAAATAATTCGAAATTAATCTATGATCAGAAAAGAGAAATCATATCAAAGCAAACTTCTTATATTCATTAAAGAAAAGGATAATTTTCATGAATTCTTTTGAAGCATTCTTTATTTGAAACTATGGAAGTATTTTTGAATATGATAATTTTTGAATGTGGTTACCATAATCAAAAATTGATGCACTTAGTGAATTTTGATGCACTAGCAGCCTAACAATATATTCATACATGTCTATTCTTTTACTGTGGAGTTGATTTTGAATACTAATAGAAGCAATAAATCTGTTAGATCATTAGTAGTTACAAGAATTGGAGGCAAGTTATCTGCTGACCTCATAAAAAATGAAAATATTGAACACAAATATTAACAGCATGGGTTTGTTAATATGCTTCATTATTGGGGTAACTATTACCAAATCGATGAGCCCTTCACTGACTTTTGATCATCTGAACTTCAACTTCAATCTCCAAAACCCACTTACACAAATGCAAACCATATTTCTCACATCATCTCTCATCCATCTCTCACTCCCTCCAAAACCCCAACTCTCATTCCACTCTTTCTCCAAATACAAGGTATCTCTCTCTCTCTCTCTCTCTCTCTCTCTCTCTCTCTCTCTCTCTCTCTCTCTCTCTTCCACTCTTCTTTTTTTCTCAATCAAACTCACCAAATTTCATGTTTTTCAGGGAATTTCAGTAACTTGGCATATAAGAGTTCCTAATAATATGCTTGTACGGATTTTTTATTTTTAACTTTCTCCAAAAAAATCATCAAATAGATAGGCCTCATATAATCTTTAAGAAACCAATACACTCAAACATAATCCAAAAAGAAGTTGAGGAAAAGCAACAAACAAAACCTTCACATTTCAATTGTCAAGAAACCTATTTGCGGAAAAATTATTACTACCTGTGGAGTGAGGTTCTGAACCAACAATCGATGAGCATATTTATTGTACATGCACTTCAGAGCTGCAATACACTCAAGTTAACAACATAATGTCTTCGGTTTAAATCTGTGAGTTTGACAAAGCGCCAACATCAACGGGTACATCCGAACACACATTTTCAGCAGCGAAAGACACTTTTTTACGTCGTTTTGACTACAAAAGTGATAAACAAGACAAAACAGCCATTACGAACAACTTACAACAACTATTTCACAAATAACACTTGTACCATTGTATATAATAATTAACTTTCAAAAGGAGAACCTAATTACCTGTAAAGCGGAATCTCCTTGATGTCGTTCAATGCCACAATCCTGATTTACAAAAAACTAGGTCACATAAAAAAAATCTACAAGGAATGTGAAGTACAATAAAAAAAAAACTTTCGATAAATTACCGTTGTGTCTTCCTGAGTTTGGGATACATTTTTCTTGTTACACTTGCCTTTACCGCGTCCCTTCTTCTTAGTCCCATTATGAGCATCACAGCGACAAGTACATGATTCGGTTTGAGATTTTGACTTTAATGACCATCCGGTCTCTGATATTGCCTTGAACCTCGAACCTAMTGGCCGCCCTCGCTTTTTTTTGAATTACGGGGTCCTTGATTCCAACACTCTCTGCAGGACTACTGGCAGATGATGCTACGGTTTCACTAGCTCGAGATTCTACACCATTACTATGCCCAACCAGGTCTGAATCGGTGTCATCACTTTCACCACCAACATTTGACTCACCATCTAACACACCTCCACCTACACCCTTGTCTTCACACAAGACAACATTTATTTCATCCTCAATGTTATCCATGCCTTTAAACATAATTTCAGTTCACCTTTCTGACTTTGCAGCAAGTTCACTAAGAGGTTCAAAGACCAACACCAACCTATCATGCCTCTTAACCTCTTCAGTTCTACTCAGATCATGAAATGAAACAGTTACACTCGAGTGCTTCCTAACAACATCTTTCCTCTAACGCCTAAGCGCATACTTATTAGGTATTTCATCTAGGCGAACCTTATAAAAGAGGGTTATCAAATGCCTACAAATAATACCGTCTGTCTCAAATTTCTTGCATTGACACACACCTTCCTTACACTCAGTATTATAAGAAACGACATAATATGTGCGCTCATCAGTCAGTATTTCAATGTATCTCTTCTTCTTTTTAATCCATACCCTATCCTCCATCAAATACTCATAATTATTATCATCCAACTTCTTTACCTCATCAATCATACAGTAAGTGCGTTTCTTACACTCCTTTTGTATGCACCTAAACATAGTCGAAGTGTAAATTTTCTTAAAAAACCTTTCCACACTAAAACCTGTGGAATAGTTCCTAAAAAACTTCACCTCCTTATGATCTGCCTCATTCTCCTCCATAATCCTCTTCTCAACCGCATTTATGTACTTTTCCCCAAATTCAACAAAAGAGGTGTTTCGATCAACAAATTGGTAAAAAAAACTATTTATACTCTCCACCCGTTGCGTAGAACGCATACCAGCCCAAAAATGATCCGTCATAAAAGATGGCACCCACATATGTTTCTCTGAAAAGAGATTCTGCAACCACTTATCCTTTTCCAACCCATACTTAGTAACAACCTCTTTCCAACGTCGTTCAAAAGATTCCTCATTCAAACTATTATAAACAACATTCAGCCATTCCTCCTTAAAGGCCTTGTAACTGTATAAGTTTCAAAAAAATTATAAGGGCAAAACAAAATGAGCAAATGTGACTTAAGAACAGCAAGAACAAAATAGTCGGAACATAATCGAATGAATAACGGTTATAGGAATTAAACAACAAACCATTATCTTAAATGAATAAATGACACTAGTAAAAAATGCTATTATACTCCAACTTTGTGCGCAGGATTAACAACTAGTTAATTAAATACTTTGTCAACATGTGTTTGATTAAATGCATGGGAGCATGATTAACAACTAGTTAATTCAAAGTGTTCCAAAAACATTCACCAATAATACATATTCATAATGAACAAACATAAACAGGAACATAAATAATGAAGCAACAATAGGGTTCAAAAGAATACCACTTGTGGGATCCAAACTTGTATGGGAGTTTCTTTGTAATATGCCAAATACACCATCGATGTTTGGTGTTMGGCATGACTTTCTCYAACGGTCRTCGCATTGCAGCGGCTTGATCGGTTAAGATGCCACCAGGAGYCTTCCCCTTCATGCATAAGAGCCACTCTCTGAATACCCACTCAAATGTGTCGCTATCTTCATTGGAAATCAATGCACAACCAAATAGGATACTCTGACCATGATGGTTAACGCCAACGAAATTGGCAAATGGTAAAGAGTATTGATTTGTCAAATACGTGGTATCGAAACAAACAACATCACAAAACTCTGAATRYGCAKCAATACTACRAGCATCGACCCACAAAATATCCTTCATTRTTCYCTCAGAATCTACCCGATGMRCATGATAAAAGTTYGAATTSTCGCGCTGCAACTTCCCAAAATAAGACAACAAAGCRTTGAARTCACCACCAATCATCTTCCTCCTAYGTTCTTCATTGACCACATGCCTCATGTCACATTGAGTAAAGGGCATGTTCTCATAACCACCTCTCTCGTTGGCCATAGATCCAAAAATAACACCCATTTTCCCACCAGCAGCAGCACCATTAAGAACTCGAGACCGGTCAGTACGAGTGAACGACTGCATCCTATACTGCTTGACTAGTTTGGCATCCTTTGGTTTAGGGTCATGATTCAAGTGATCCAGCAACACTTCCCGTATAATCCATTGTCTGCATTCATTGACACTAGCATAAACCTTAGCCGTGCAATGACATTTTTTAGACTTACGTCTGCGTGGATTGCACAACTACTGATCCTTTAAATTCTCCGCAACTGGATTCTTAGCAAATCTCTTTGACTTGGCAATAATCTTCGCATCAGGAGAGCCATAACACTCACAACGCCATGTCTGATTAGTTCTTTCTTTAACACTATTATACGATCCCCCAACCCTAATAACGACAAACCCCTTACTCTTTGCATACTTCTTGTAAAATTCATCAACTTCAAGCATACTCCCAAAAGACATACCGACTACAGGAGGTACTGCTTCTTTTACTACATCACCTACAACCTCACCGTTTTCTACATTGCCCACATTACCATCGTCACAGGGAGTTCCTACATTAGAGTCATCCAAATTCATCGGCTCATCAGCACGACCCAACATCTAAGGTCACCAAACCTAACCCAATAAAAAAATAGAAATTAAAATCGAATCAAACAACTAAACATAACACCTGGAATTATAAACAAATGTACTTTTAGATACACTCAAATACATCACCAAGACTGGAATGTTCATAAACACAATTAATTTACCCAAAAACTTCACTTAAACGTTTGCAGTTGCATCAAATTAGATACAATCAACACAATCAATTGAAATCCCAACAATAAAAAAATAACTATAAAATAAAATAACAACTATAAATTCAATGTTCTTCCCTGTGATTCAACATAGTGATTTGAAATCCCAACAATTAAAAAACAAATGCAATCCCGCCAAATAAATTTGAATGGCAGATAAACCAACTTAAACATTTGTTCTTCCCTAAAATTCAACACAATGATTTGCAATCCCAGATAAATTCACCATAATAATACAATTAATGGGTAATTTAGCTAAACTCATTATAATACAACTGTTAGATTAAAAAAACCATGGATATTAGACAATAATAAGAATCAACAAAGCATTATAAAGAGACGAACGAACACAATGTAAAACGACGAATTGCAGCAACAACGACCTAAAATAACACAAATTGATGAATTCAAAACAAAATTTAATACCTAAAATAAGATGAGCCATAAAATGCTTACCTTCGAACACCACAAATCAATTTATCCAAATGACTCATGAAAGAATTGAGAATCAAACACAAACTGCTTGTATGATGCAGTTCAGTTGTACATGCAAGAGAAGTTGAGGAACCAAGCAACTCCACAACAATTTACTACAATGGCTGCGAGCAAGTGGAGGAATAAGGCGTACAGTAGAAGGAAAAATAGAGGAAGGAGTAATGAGAAGTTGAATTGTAAAAAAAATTAACACAACACAACGGAACAATCGAGGGAGCAACAAAGAAGTGTTTAGTGTGTAACTGCAGTTAACGAAATACAACCATGGTTACTTTGACAGAAACTAAGAACTACGGTGTTACAACAAAGTTAACTTGCACCGCATGTGCATGTTACAAGGTTTTCATCGTATTTACGAAAATACCTAAATATAGACCACTATAACTATATCAAATATTGAAGGTTCTAAGATACTCAAGAGGGGGGGGGGTGAATTGAGTATAATCGACTGTGACCAATTTTTCTTTTTGCTTTTGATCTTATGATAAGGAACCAGTTGGGCTGGTTCCTATACGCAGCGGAATGTAAATAAAGCAGTAAAAGAACACACAGTATTTAACGAGGTTCACCCAACTCTACTCAGGCTACTTCCTCCAACCCTAAGCTCTTTATTAATCAACTCTGAATAACAAAGAACTGCTCCACTTTTACTGTTTCACTACTCCGGGAACCAGTACACCCCACACTACACTCTAATTGCACTCGACTCACACTCGTAAGTCCAACTTTGTGTTTGAACTCACAACACTACCCAGCTTCAACCCCTCTGTGATAGCCCTTACAAGAACAATATTTCTCTCTATGAATTACTTCTTAGAAAGCTAAGTAGAGATGTTGTATGCTCGATGTATGGCTCTGTATGACTTAATGTTTATGAACTAGTACTTTCTGTGTTTTTTTCTCTCAAAGTAGTCTTCTCTTTTAATCGGTGGAGAGAGTTATAGAATTTGAAGTAAGACGTATATTATATTAACTTAACCCTATTTTCCAATCTATTCTTGCCCAACAAAGCAAAGATAGTTTTATGGGAAAGTATTTATTTTGTTCGATTTATCCTTAAGTTGATCGAACAAATATATATCCATTTAAGTAATATATATTCCATCTATAATTTCCAGCTGCAAATAATTTTCAAAATATCTTTTAAAATATTTTAGAAAAAACCCTTTTCAAAAACGCAGCCAACATTCTATCAGGAACTAAGCTGGTTCCCCAGCTTGTTCCTTGAGGTGTTATGAATTTCTGTTCCAAGCTTTGTACCAGAATCACAACATACTCAAAAACACAAGCATTTAGTTCATTTCCATTTAGTCACACTACAGAGCATATTACATGAAAATCCTAATTAAACTCTAAATTACAATTCTTCGAATCTTCATGCAATCTTCAGAATTGAAATCTTTCCTTTAATACTTCAATCTTGAGCACAGCTATCTTCTTCGAATATCTTCGAAAGATATTCACACTTCAATCTTGGATAAGATCTATTAACTTACACAATACAATGTTTAACATTGCAACAAAAAAATATTAACTGGCTCTTCAGGAATAAACAGTCAAGGAAACAGCTCGTACTGGTCTGCCACCAGTGAATGAGCTCTTATGTAATCACTGTTCCTGTAATAAACAATTATTCAAAGCATTCTCATTAAAATATTTAACTTTGTCTAGGAAACAAGTTCTAAACAGCTGTTCCCAGACCAACAATATTAATTACTTTAATCATCCTGTGTTCCTGTAATGGTGTTCATCATTCAAAACTTAAGAATCTCAACAAATTCCCCCTTTTATGAGACAAACTTAATCGAAGTTCCTGTAACCAACAAGTTAAAACAGACAACCTTCAATTATGAACTCATAAGAAGTTGAGCACAAACTAGCAGACTCAATATGACTCAATGAACAATTAGCTATTCTAACTGTTTCCTACAAAGAAAAGACTCAATGAACAATTAGCTATTCTAACTGGTTCCTACAAAGAAAAGACCAATGAAACAGTATAGCTTACAAACGGTTCCTAAAAATACTTAACATAAACTAATCTGGCTTTTGAACTTCGACACTTCTTTCCCCCTTTTGAATCATTAAAATCTCACAAGTAAACACATGTGCACAAATTGTTAAATTGTCACCATACAGTGGCATCAACCACCATTCAAGTATTCGATGCTGCAAGAGAGATAATCAGTGAACATAGCATCACATAGCAAAATATTAATAGTCCATACAAGTCAGCAAAAGTTAACCAAAAGACCCTAACCACATAGAAAGAAATTGTCGGGATAGGGTTGAATAATACAGGCCAACAGAATCAGTTATTTATAGAATTCAAAAAATAGGGAGAGGAAACAGAGCAAACAGCATCACTCCTCTCCATCATACTCTTCCTCCTCCTCATCATCGAGCTCAGCATCTTCATCATCATCATCATCATCTGCATCATCATCATCATCTACATCTCCCTCAACCTCCTCATCACAGCTGGGTCCTCAACCTGTCTCCTCAGTCTGCTGCTGTTTTCATCAATATCCCCTGTTCCTCGATCCCCGGAACCACCAACTCACTTGCAGCAGCTAGAGCCGAGACCTGATCTTAGAAGAAACAGACTAATACCCGGAGCCATCTGACTTTGACATCAGGAAAGTATAGTAACAGCAATTGAGTCTCAGCTAACTCCTTCTCCATCTGACCAATCTTAGCAATGAACGAGTTGAAATACCCTGAACAGCTCAATCAACTTACCAGAGTTTTCTCCTGGTTCTCCATTCTTTCTAGCACAATACTTTGACTAGCGTGTTCCTCTGCCTTGCCTTCTTCTTGGGAGTGGCTTAATCTCCACCGTTGCTCCTCAAACTATACCTCAAATACTATCAGCACCAATATCAAGACCCTTTTGCTTTAGGATAGCCTTGGTGAATACATTGTAACAGAGTACAGATAGACCCAAGCAGGTCAACTTGCTATCCTTAAGCAATCGAGTAATGATAGAACCATGGGCAGAGAATGATGATGTAGATACATAACATGTTCAATAGTTGGAATCATAGCATCAAGATAAAGGTAGAAGATTTATCTTTCAAATCTCTCATCATCAGTAAATTAGTACCATCTCCATGATGCGTACTGTTCCCCTTCTTGAGCTCGAGAAGCAACACTTACACAAAGAGTCACAGCATCAGTTTCCTTAAGCATCAAGAGATTTAAAGAATGACATACTTCTTGGACATTTATCCTAAATCCAAACGAAAGTCATATAAATTTATCAGGTGTGACCCCAACCAACATGGTCACCAATCACTTATGACTTGTCAAAACACATCCCTAGGAATCACCAACATGCTGACACAGAAGAAACAGATTCAATAACTAGACTATCTCATACTCCTCCAACATGTACAAGCCAATAGATCAACAGCAATTTCTAAGATGATGTAAAAATCCCTTACCCCAGAAATATTTGCAGAAGCCAGATACAATCAACTAGTGACATCCATCCTTGAAACTCAATAATTCTTTATACTCAGATGAGATACAGGCACACTGAAATTAACCATCCTCAACTCTACATTCCACGCACAGAACTACTCTAGCACCTAATCAGTAGACCAGTGAAAGAGAATTCTACGAATACACATAAACGCTAGCGTAATCCGTAGGAGTACTCTGTGTATAGCAGCAGCTTTCCTCTATGATTCCATTCTCTCAGAATCAGTGTGATAGTCCATCCTCTCCAATTTTTAGACTTCTTTTTCACACTGAAAGAATTCTTGCGGCATCACTGAAACCTCCATCAACAGGTACCCTTCCCTATTTACGCCCAGTGATATTGAACAATCTCTCTCATTCTATTCACCAGCCTTCTTCAAATTCTAGTCTAAATCTCCTTGAGTTCTGCATGACAGTTTTTCCCCCTGCAGAAGGGCTGGTCCTCTGTAGGTGATTACCCACCAACCCTCCTATTGAGATTAGCTATGATGACACAATACTCCTTGTGTGTGGTGTGTGTTTGTTGAAGTGTGTTTTCTAAGTGTGTTTAGATCTTTTAATTTTTGGAGTTGCAGTTTAATGATCGGC
This sequence comes from Bassia scoparia, assembly GCA_008642245.1. Classification (NCBI taxonomy): domain Eukaryota; kingdom Viridiplantae; phylum Streptophyta; class Magnoliopsida; order Caryophyllales; family Amaranthaceae; genus Bassia; species Bassia scoparia. The sequence goes on along the minus strand of SNQN01000807.1, from coordinate 3,388 downwards.
GTGTGAATAGCTCAGTGTTTTAACTATTCTTAAAGGTTGGTTTGAGTCTTCTTTTCAATTTGTTTTTTTCTTTGTATGAGAGTGATTATTCACTCGATGGTCCATCTCCCATAATCTTCCCTTTCTCCAGATATTGGTCTTACTAACCCAATATCGCCGACACGCAGAACATTGATAACAACAGTAACTGGACTTTTTCTGTCGATAAGTAACTGTTTGAGTGGAAACTTGAGTAATTACTAGACGAGAGAGTATAGAGTAAGAGTGAAGTAGAATATATATGGAATAGTTATAGCTGCATACAAAAGTTATCAGAACAAATATATATAGAGAGAGTGGATCCATCAAGAAGGTAATGTTAATGAGTAATTTAGCCGGTGATGTAATTCAAAACGCTAGTATTTCGAAATTTAATTTTGGCAGATGTTCACGTGACCATTAAAACACTAAACACCGACTTCAATTAGCATGGTAGCTTTATGCCTTGTCATACAGCACCAGAATAACTGACATTAAGGATAAATTTCGTTCCAAAAAAACAAAATACTTAAGTAATCTTCCAAATATGCAAAATTATCAATCGAAAGAACATATATCAGCCTGTAGCTTTCCCTTTGCTTGGTACCTGTACAGATCCAGTACAGCTTTTTATCATCTGTTCTGTGACATATGAAATTAAAGTAACTTTTTCTCTGCAACCAATGACTTTCAACCTTTTTAGGGAATCTAAGCCATTCTAATAAACACACTAACTACAATGTTATATGCACATTGACACATACAAGTGTAACATTGTTAGCCCATATTGAGATAAAGTGTAAAAGCCAATGTTGCCAGATACTATATAACCTATGACAAGACAACACTAAACTAACCAGACCTAAAAGAATTTAATCTACAAAAAATTTCTCAGAACAAAAGTTAGAAAGATGTCGCCTTTAGGTCATTCAACTTTTGCAAGTGACACAACCATCATACTACTAACCCTTTTTCAACATTATCTCTCATAAAGTGGTAGTCGAAATCTCAAATTGCTTGTTTTTTGGAGTGCTTAACGTGGTTTTTGAAATGTTTTATAGCACTCGTGTTGTCCAGCAAAAATGAACACTATTTATTTCAACACCAAAATCTTTCACTGTTCCTTATCCACACACATGAGACTCAGATCAGGCTATTCGAGCATATATCCTGACGGCTGCAGCATATAATCTGAGCTCAGCTTGATAATACCACTGATTTGTCTTAGCCGCCTGAAATTATAAAGTCTAAGAGCCTAGAAAGTGTTGCCATGCCTGTGCTCTTCTATCAACTACGGAACCCGAGCATATATCTGCATCGATTGTTAACCTAAGAATCAATGGTGTGCTACCTTTTAGCTACCACAAACAGATCTGATTGATTCCCACAAAATACTCTAAGCTATCCTCTAATCCTCATGCTTGCAAATGAATTCCTCTTGATTGGCATATCGAACCGATGCACATCAAACCAACAGAAAACACGAATATCGTCTACTACTGTTAAGTAAAGCAAAAATCCATGATTACCTCGTTGACAGTTGAGGCTTCCACTCTTTCCCTTTCATACAGCATAAGTATTAGATGTAGGACACGGTGTGTCATAAAGCCTTGCTGTATATCCGTGCCAATTTCAACAGCTTTTAATAGCTTGTTTGTTGTATACGAGGATCGATTTCAATCAACGTGCTTCTATTTAAACGTAATAAGATAAACCCTAGTATCCTTGACCCATCATGCTCACTACAATTCAAAATTCGACTCTGCATAAGATTAGCAAAAACTGCATCACATTAGCACCTGCTGAAATAGCTTAGCCTACCAAACAATAATCTATCATTCAACATACAATCTAACAACCTAAAATGTCCAAGCTGTTCCGCCCTGTTCTGATGATACAGGTTTTTATACTACCTTGTCTCTCTTTGTAATCATCTCATCAGAAAGTATGGAAGTCACGTTCATACCACCCTTGGAGCTTGCTTCAAACGCAATTATAGTGCTAATTTGTATCCGAACTTTGTCCACATAGAAAAGTTTGGAAAAGTACCAGGGCGTCTGCCACAATTATACTCTTCTTTCAGTATCCCATTTAGGAAGCAGTCTCACATCCATCTGAAACAACTTCATATCATAGTGAGCAGCATAAGCAATAATATTCTAATAGCCTCTAATCTAGCTACTGCGTGCAAGAGTCTCATCATCAGTGCTATTCCTTCCTGTTATTGTAGCCTTGACACAACAGCCTTTGCTTGTTTCTGTACATATGTAGACCCTTAGGATCAGCCATATTGTTCTGAAACCCATTTTGTACAATTACGTACCTTTCATTTGTTCTAGAGTACAAGATAGCCAAACATCTTCCTTGATTAACTGATGTAGAACTCATCTTAGCATGCTAGAACGCCAATCAGATCAGACTTAATGCATTATATTAGTCTGCAGTTCGTTCTTAATGCTAGACAAAATGAGAATAAAAGCACAAAAGTTTTAAGATAAACACTGTCTTCTTGTGTTGAATCCCTGCTTATTTATAATTGCTAATGATCATCTTGTAGGGGATGAGAGAACTGTTATTTAAAACATTTTAAGCAGGAAAAATCATTTGTAGGCTCCTCAATCATTTATGAACCAGCAAGATCTACAATCTCTCTCATCTTCCGAGAAATGATCCAGAAGACTTTCTCAAGTCATGCTGTTTCCCTCTTACCTCTTTCTCTCAAGTTGACAGATGGATAGAACAGGTTATGATACTCTCGTTTATTCTGGATTAAGCTTGCTATTCCCCACTGATAGACTGCTTACATGTTTATCCTCTTGGAGAACCATCAAGACGCATGTTCATAACTACCTAATATCCTCATATTCTTTCTCCTCTAGGGCTCAATCTACCATATTTTCTATGGTGTGACCGCTAGGTGACCTAGCGATAAGCTTGCTCATCCGATTTGGCAGAACGAAGACAGGCAAGTCGCGTTTCCAGTGAAGCATCTAAATCCATGTATCTCATCTGTTTCAAACCGCTTGGAATCTCAGAAAGACATGTATAAAATCATCACAAATCACAAATGACACTGCTCTCTCAACAACACAGAGTCCATTTGTACTAAGACCTTAATGCTTACTTGAGAGAATATCCAGAGAATATTTCCCTGTCATCACTCCGAGGTTCAATATTTACATCAAGACTGGTTCTTCCCTGTGTTATGTACATAAACATTTGCACCAAAATACGAATGATATGCAATAGTCTGGGTATTTACTGCCCATTAGGAATGTTCAGTAGGGAGTTCTTCACGGTTACTTGCGCTAAAATGATCCTCTATTTATATAATATCTCGAAACATCCTTTCTAGATACCAAGAGCTGGA
>SNQN01000806.1:62824-121332 GCA_008642245.1 Bassia scoparia | reverse complement strand
TTCATGAAGGAGAGGCATCTCAGGTGGGCAAAAAGAAAGATTGACTACAGGTGCTACTGTGTTGAATTGTGCCAAAAACAACTTCTTAAGCTTAATGACAGCACACCCAATATTCTGTAAATGAGTGAATAAAGAGTCAAATGAAATTTTGCAGGAAATGATTGTTGGCCACTCAGGCGTTATTCATGGATAAAATAAGAAGCTTGGACAGTCCACTGCTATCAGATTATTCATTCATTCACACGTTGGTTCATCATAACAGATGCCTTCTTGCATTTGATAGCCTTCTTCACCTGCACAGAGAACAATGTGAGTTTCGATCTTGAAGCAGCTGAATTAAGATGTATTGCAATAGGACTTTCAGTTATGTACACCATAGCTTGATGGAACTTCTGGTTGAATCTTGAGAAATACGGAGGTGGAAAGAAAAATGTTTCTCATTTTCTGAGTTTTTTTCCCCGCTTCCTGTTTGGTACTCTTTTTTATTTTGGCAAGCTTTGTACCCCTTTGTTTTGTAAGTTATTTTAAGTACGAAGTATTTGAGTATAGTAGATGATTTATTATATTGGATTATAAGTGCCACTCATTGATATCAAAAGATATAATGTAGAATGAATTATCTATTTTCCCCTTTTTGTTTATTTGAATGAAAGCTTTAAGAAGTTGTCAAAAACTTTCTAGACTTTTTTTATCAGCATTATCAAAGCAATTACCGACCGATTTTCGGTCGGTAAAAGTCAAAATATACAAATATGACTTTACCGACCGAACTTCGGATATACCGTTGTAAGGGGCAGATTTTCAAATAAAAAAAATAATTGGCAGTGAATACCGCCGAAAAATCGGTCGGTAAACAAGGCAATTTTTAAATAAATAAAATATGGAGTTAATCCGACGATTTTTTAAATCGGTCGTATACCGACCGGACTTATTCGCGTATTACTCTCATTGTTCCTCCATTTAGGTAGGAAAAAGAGGTTACCGACGATCTCTTTCGGTCGTTAACCCTCTTTTCCCTAAAAAATGGTCGGATTTTATTGGTCGCGAATCAGTTGGTAATCAGCGGTAATCTTTACCGACCGACATGTCGGCTGGCTAATCTTTTCAATTACCGACGATTGTGATTCCGAATGACTTACGACCGATTTTCGGCCTCGTACCCTATGTTGTCAGGATCGATTTGCAAGACTTGAATGTTGAATCATTCAAATATTCAAGAAGAAAGCTGTGTTCAAAGATTGAAGTAAATGAAGAAAGATTCAAGTTCTTGAAGATGCATGAAGATTCGAAGATTGTAATTTAGAGTTAAATTAAGGATTTTCATGTTAATATGCTCTAGTGTGATATAATGGAAATGAACTAAATCGCTTAATGTTTTGAGTATGTTGTGAATTCTGCTACAAAGCTTGGAACCAAAGATTCATAACACACTCAAGGAACCAAGCTGGAACCACTGAGTTCCTGAATGGAATGTTGGCTGCGGTTTGAAAAGTTTTTCTAAAATATTTCAAAGATATTGAAAGATTATTGCAGCTGGCATTATAGATGGATATATGTATATTACCTTAAAACTGAGATATATATCTTGTTCGATCAAAATCTTAGGATAAATCAACAAGATAAATACTTCCATAAAACTAATCTTGCCTTGTTGGCAAGAATAATTTATGGAAACTAGGGGTTAAGTAATATACATATAAATATACGTCTATACTTCAACATTCTAAATTCTCTCCACGGATTAAAAAGAGAAAACTACTTAAGAGTAAAACACAAAAAGCATTAGTTCATAACCATCGATCATTACACGACATACATCGAGCATAAAACATTCTTACTTAGCTTCTAAGAAGTAATTCATAAAGAGAAATATTGTTCTTTAAAGCTATCAACAGAGGGTTGACAAGCCTGGGCATGTTGTGAGTTCAAACACAAAGTTTGGACTACGAGTTGAGATCGAGTGCACATTCAGATTGAGTTGGGTGTACTGGTTCCCGGAGTAGAAACAGGAGAGTGAGCAAGTCTTTGTTTTTTCAGAGTTGATTAAAAAAGAGCTTAGGTAGGAGGACGTACCCAGAGTTGGTTAACCTCGTTAAATACTGTGTGTTCTTTACTACTTTATTTACATTCCGCTGCGTATAGAAAAACCAGGCCCAACTGTTCCTCATTATAAGATCAAAGGCAAAAAGGAAAATGGTCATAGTCATCATACTCAATTCACCCCCCCCCCCTCTTGAGTATCTCAGAACCTTCAATTGGTAATCAGACGCAACTTTTGTAAGAGTAACCATCTAGAGAAGTCAAGCAATGATACTCAAGAATGTAGTCAATAGTTATATGATAGCAAAAACACCCAAGTTTAACGGATAAGCAACATGCATGGTGGAAAACAGGAATCAAAAATGTAATTAGGGTTGACTATGAGTGCTGCTCGTGGTAAAACACACGTCCCAACACGAATCATGAAGACGACTCTGAAGGGAACAAGACTCAAAGAAAGACAGTGAACTGGATGACTCCAGATTATAGTTGCTGGAGAAAAATGCAAACAATGTCAATACTACAACAGGCCTATAGTGAGGCAGAGTATAACCAATTCTGGATGCAAGCGTGCAAAGAAATTTGGGAATACTCTGTGAATTGTGCTATGAAGAACAGCGAGGTAAAAAGATCCAAAATTGATTTCTATGTCTAAATATGAATTTGCTATAACAAGGTGAAAGATTATGATTGTTCGTAGATTCATGACAATAATCACATGACTCTATAGTCCCTGGGAAAGTTTTTCTTATGAGATCTTGTGAGAAAGTAATTCGGCAGTTTAACAGATGCATGGACAGCAAAGATCACTGCTATTTAATGAAGCCAAAGATTTGTCTACATTGGTCTTCTGGAACAAGCTGATTGTTCCTAGACACATGAGTATTGATGACTCTTAAGACTAGAAGGAACCAGCAGAGGCATAGCCTTAAAAGGAATAGTAAGAGAGATGAAAGATGAGATTGGCATGATAGCCAAAAGATTTGAAGAAACGCTCCGTGATCAGAGGAAAACTTCAAAGGAAAATTTTAAAGAAACTACTCACTCTTCTGTAGGTGTTTTAATTGTGTGGAGAGGAAGGACGAATCTAACAGAGATTGTCCAAGTGGAAGGCACAAACAGTCAAGTTGTGAGAAATGCGAGCATTCAAAATCTATGATTGCATCAAATGTGGGGTGAATTCTGACTCAGGATCTGATGAGGAATGAAGAATCACACCTAGTGTTGTTGCATGACTGCCTTTGCAAGCAATCGAGGGAAACAACACTATGACCGGACCAGGAGGGGACAGATAATTGAGAAGTGCGTTGCAATGGCAAGAAAGGATGTATTGCAGCAACACAAGGAAATCTAGAACAAGTATAGGCAAAGATATGCATGAGTATGACAGAGATATATGCAGCTTGATAGACTGCCTTGTTAGATGAATGTTATAGAACTAGGTGATAACATACTAACTTGTCAAAAGAGGAACTTAAAGAAAAACGTGTCTGAATGTGAAGTTGCTATTGCCAGTGTGATCACTCGAAGAAGATGCATGACTGAAAGATCAAGTGGCAGAAACTTGAAGTGAATATGGAACAAGTGTAAGGTGAACTGAGAAAAGGCCAGACTTCCAACAAACTCCAGTTGATGGTGAAGAAGAATCTATCTCTGTTCCCAGAGACTATCAACTTCAATGAGTCGGTTGATTTTTCAACAGCTAGAGAAAAGCAAACCTTTTGTAGCCAGAATTTCTGTTGAAAGCCTTTGAATACTGGCTAGACACTAGAGATCGTCACAAGAGAATGCTTTACTCAAGTTGACCACATTATGATGTTCCCCCATAGACACTAGTGATGAAATCACGTGAACTAATAGATGAATATGATGGAAAGCTGTGTGACCGTACATGCTGAGATTCATAAATAAAGAGGGAAAACAGGCCAGTGATACTAACATGTCTATGGATAGTATATTCTGAATCTCAATTTACAAACTTGAATTCTTGAAAAGTGATGTTGTTGTTCTTAAGAAAAAAATGAGTTGTTAATTGGAATCTGAATCAAGAAAAAGAACTTATGAGAGCTACAACAGTGAGTAATTACTGATGGCATAGGAGACCTTAAAACTTAACTTCAAAACGAGTACACAAGGAAGTTTGGTCTTGGTTATAATAAACGAGGAACCAGAATAACTGCGTCTCCCAGAGAAAACCAAGTGATCAGGGAATTCCAAAGAGTGTCATGTTATGTCAAGGAAGACTGCAATGTACATGCTATCAATTTGGTAAGACATGGACACAAGATTCACGAGTGTCCTGCTAAGAAAATGAGTTGAAATAACAATCAATAAACATTGTGAATTTGTCTGGAAAAGAAAAGATCAACTGAATGAAAATAGTTGTGAAAAACGGACCCAAGAAAATTTTCCTAAGACTAATGTTTGATTTGTTCTTACAGGGCAAAGTGAAGAAGTAACTATTGTATTTGGACATGGATGCTCAAGACACTGTCGGAGATAAAAGAGCAAATTTTCCTACTAGATCCTTTTAATGAGGAAGTGTCACCTTTGGAGATATAGCAAGGGAACCAATCACTGTTTAAGGTAAGGTAGGTAAGCACTTTCAAGCAAATGATGATGTAATATTATGTTGAAGGCTTGCAAATAATTTTTGAGCATTTCACAACTGGGTGTGACAAAGGAAATAGAGTTGAGTTTCAAGCCAAAACCTATGTCACATAGTGACTCACAAACAGGTGTAACTTGATATGTGAGGAACCAGGAACATGATGTTTACATTACATTCTTGGAGTAAAATTCCTCAAAATAACTCTTCTGTTTGAAAGCTGTTTCAGACAACAATCAATGGATTCTTTGGCATAAGAATTTGACATGCAAAGTCTTACACTTCTGAAAACTTAATCTCAACTGTGATAGATCGCTAACATCAAGTATGAGGCAGACAAAGTTTTTTCAGAATGTGTTAAGGAATAACAGGTCAAATCTCTTTTAAAACCTAAAACTTTTTGATACCACAGACCCTTCGAACTTTTACACATGATTTGTGCGGTCCCATGAGAGTTCAAAGTCGAAGAGGTCATAGATATGTATGTGTTATGTTGATGACTTTTCCAGGTACACACTGAGTGACAATGCTTCACTCAAAAGATGAGACTTTTGATGAATGGGTGGCTCTGGTAAAACAGGTGATAACCAGCTCTCCCACAAGCTGGTCTCGTAAGGTCAGATCATTTGGTACTGAATTTAAAATGTTGACTTCATTGATTATTGCAGGGAACATGGTATTAGTCACAACTTCTCAGCCCCCAGAACACCGCCACAGAATGGTGTGTTGAAAGAAAGATAGAACTCTTGAGGAGATGGCCAGAACAATGCTTATTGAAATGGTCTCCCTAAGAGTTCGGGGTGAACGTTTTAAACTGCTTGCTATATACTAAATAGAGGACTCATTACCAAAGCTAAAGAAAACTCCCTATGAACTTCTAAGGGCAGAAAACCCAATATTGCATACTTTCATATCTTTGGATGCAAATATTATTTACATAACAATGAGGAAAACCAGCTTGATAAATTGACCCTAGGAGTGCATGAGGAATATTCTTGGATATTCTTCCAAGTAAAACATATAGAGTCTTTAACAAAAGGACTCTGTGTATGTAGGAGAAGTGTTCATGTGTGGTTGATGAATTAACATTGTCTTCTTAGATTCCACAGGTTGAACCATATGAGATAATTGGACTCCTAGAAGTTCACCGGAACCATGCTGCTAGGTTCTCCAAATGATGAGCAAGCCAACCTAGGCTCACTACTGGTCCCCAGAAAATCATGGTGGAGAGCCTAGAGGAGAAGATGATGAGGATACAAGTAAGGAACCAGGCCCTGATGGTTCTCAAGAGATGAACAGTAGGCAGTTCAGGGAACAGACAATCAAAACAAATAACATTTACAACCCTGAACTTGAGGGAAAGAGAGGTAAGGGAAACAGCATGATTGAAATCCTTCTGGTTTCTCGGAAGAGGAAGAGATTGTAAATCCTGCTGGTTCCAAATAAATGAGGAAGCACAAAATATTTTCCTGCTAAAAGTTTTAAAAAATAGTTCTTCTCATCCCCTGATCAAATCATTAGCAATATAATAAAGGGATTCAAACAGAAGAAGTGTTTTTCAAAACTTTGTGCTTTTTATTCATTTCTGTTAGCATAGAACCAAACTGACATAAAATGGCATTAATGATCCTGATTGGTTCTAGCAAGCAAGATGAGCTAAACCAGTTTCAAAGGAACGAAGTTTGGCATCTTGTACCTTAGACCAAAGAAGGTCAGTAATGGTACAAAATGGGTATTCAAAAACAATTGGATGATCTAGGTATCATAGTCAGAAACAAAGCAAGCTAGTTGTGCAAGGTTACAATCAACAGAAGGAATACTATGATGAGACCTTTGCACCTGTAGCTAGATTAGAGCTATGTAAATATTAATTGCTTATGCTGCTCCACATAAATAGCTGAAGTTGTTCAGATGGATGTGAAGGACTGCCTTCCTAAATGGATATTGAAAGAAGAGGTATATGTTGAGCAGCCCCTGGTTTGAAGACAAACTGTTTCCCCAACATGTTGTACAGTTGGACAAAGCACTATATGGATTGAAGCAAGCACCAAGGGCTTGGTATGAACATTGTCCAACTTCTTGATGAAGAATGATTACAAAAGGAACAGTGGAAAAACCTTTTTATCAGAACAGGGGAACCACTTGATTATAGTACAATTTATGTGATGATATTTTATTTGTGGCTACTAATCAGTGCTATGTGAGAGTTTGCTAATCTATGCAGAGTGAATTTGAAAATGAGCATGATGGGAACAGGGTTCTCCTTGGCTTGCAGATAAAGCAAACAGTTGATGGAATCAGATCCATCAACAAAAGTACTTAAAGAGCTGTTGAAAAGTTTGGCATGGAGAACAGCAAGGCTTATGACACACCTGTTCCTACATCTACAAAACCTGATGCTGATCTAAAAGGAACAGATGTGGAAAGCCTCACTGTACAGAGAATGATAGGATCTTTCCTTTACTACAGCTAGTAGACCTAATATTGTGTTTTCTGTTGGTTTGTGTGCCAGGTTTCAAAGCAATCCAAAGGAATCTCATTGAAGGCTGTTAGAAGGATACTTAGGTATCTTGTGGAACAGCAGATCTATGCTTGTGGTACCCTAAAGGTAGCACAATTCACCTCATTGGTTACACGGATGCATTATGCTGGGTTCCTAGTTGATAGAAAGAGCACATCAGGTATGGCACACTTCTCAGGCTCTTTCTTATTTCATGGGGATCTAAGAACAAAATTCAGTGCCTTATCCAAGCTGAGTCAAATAATTGCTACAGCCTCATGCTGTTCTCAACTGTTGTGATAAGGAACCAGCTGAAAATTTTGGTGTTGAATACAATAGTTTCTAATCTTTTGTGACAACACGAGTGCTATAAACATTTCCAAAAATCCAGTTCAGCACTCCAAAACCAAACACATTGAGATTCGACACCACTTTCTGAGGGATAATGTGAAAAGGTAGTAGAGATGCTGTTTTGCAAAGTGAGACCAATAGCAGATCATCTTACAAACCTTTGTGTCGAGAAAACTTTTGTAGTTAGAGATTCTTTTAGGTTAGTTAGATTTTAGTGTGTCTTGTGTCAAAGTTAATAATTCTGGCACTTGGCTTTACACTTTACTCTCAATGATTGGCTAGAATGTCTCTTTTGTATTGTACATTGCATATACCATGTCGAAATCCTCAGGTGTTATGTAGATGGCACTTGATTCCTCCTAAAAGGGTTGAAATTATTGGTGCAAGAGAAAAATAATTGATCATTAATTTACAGAAACAGAAATGTCATGGTTCTGTACAGTACCAAAAAAGGAAACAGCAGTCAGCTCTGATATGTTTTTCGATTGAATATTATTCTTTTGGAAAATTACTTAACATATTTTTCTTTTTGGAAAGAAATTTATCTATTCATTATTTTGGCTGTTGATCAAGGCATAAACTACACATGCGTAATTTGAAGTCGGTTGAGGTATTTATGGCAAGTGATCATTGCCAAAATTGAATTTCGAAATACTAGCGCTTATTGACTCACCGCATAAATCCTTCAACTCTCACTTCCTTGATGATCACTCTCTCTATATATATTGTTCTAACCCTTTCTATGCAGCTCATAACTATTCATCATACCATACTCTCTTCTCATCTCGTACTCTGTTTCTACTTCAAAATTCAAAGTTACTGTTCATCCAGCTACTGTTCACTGTTCATCTGCGATCATTCGAAACATGGGTAGAAAGACAAACACTGAAGAAAGACGAGGGAGAGGTCAATCAAGTGAATCATCACATTCTCAAAAAAATACAAGAAAAACCCTGAAACACAAACCATTAGAAGTTAAAACCACTGACTACCACCCACAGACTCATCCAAACTTCAACTCCCAAAAAATTCAACCAAACACCACTTCAGAAAACACCTTCAAAACAAAATTAAACACAAAGGGATTGTGCCTCATGAGCATCCAACTGAGTGGTGGTTCACAATCAAGAACCAGCACCTTCTCAGGGGAAAAACTTCAAAGACTCAAGAGAATTTAAACCAAAATTTGGAAGGCTGTTGAAGAAAAGATGTCAAATAACAGGTGAAAAAAGAGCGGAACCTGTTGTGGAATTTCAGAGAGGAAGACTTCGTTCAGCTGTTAAAAAGGAAGTCAAAAAGGAAGAGAGAGAACAATCAACTGGTTCTAGAGAGACAAGAGGAAGCTGCTGCTGGTAAACCACCTCGCTCAGTTAAAGTAAGTCGTAAAAATTTCCTTTCACTGGTCTACTGACTTAGTGCTAGAGTAGTTCTGTCTGGATGTAGAGTTGAGGATGGTTATTCAGTGTGCTGCATTATCTGATATAAAGATTTAATTGAGTTTCAAGGATGGATGTCACTGTTTGATTGTTCTGCTGCTAATGTTTTTGGGGTAAGGGATTTTTACATCAATCTTAGACAATGCCTGATATGTCTATTGGTTCTACTGTTGAGAGTCGAGGTCAGTTTGTCTGTTTCTTCTGTGTCCAGCATGTTAGGGATTCCTAGGGATGGTTTTGACAAGTACTCAGTGATGTGGCCCATGTGTGGTGGGTCACACCGTGATGAAATATATTTCTGTTTGGAGGAAAAATGCCTATGGAAGTATGTCATCTTTAAATCTGCTGACTTAAGAACCACTGATGCTGGTTCTGCACTCTATGTGTAACAAAGTGTTTGCTTCCTCGAGCTCAAGGAAGGGAACAGTACGCATCATGGAGATGGTACTGATTTACCTGATGAAGAAGAAGATAAGATAAATCTTCCTTCCTTGATGCTTGACCACATCATGAACTGTTATGTTCATCTCATCATTCTCTGCCCTTGGTTCTATTCATACTCGATTGCTTAAGGATTGCAAAGTTGGCCTAAGTGGATCTACTGTACCTGTTACAGTGTTCACTAAGGCTATTTAAAGCAAAAGGTCTTGATATTGGTGCTGTTGTTCTGAGGTATAAGTTTGAGAACTAGTGGAGATTAAGCCACCTCCCAAGAGAGCCAAGCAGAGGAACCAGCTAGTCAAAGTGTTGTGCTAGAAAGAATGGAGAACTAGAGAAAACTCTTGGTAAGTTGATGGAGCTGTTCAGGTATTTCAACCTCGTTCAATGCCAAAATCGGTGAACGATGGAGAAGGAGTTAGCTGAGACTCAATTGCTGTTACTTACTGGTTCTCTATGTCAAAGCTCAGATGGCTCCGGGTATTTAGTTCTGTTTCTCCTAAGACTCAGTCTCGGCTCTGGCTGCTGCAAGTGAATTGTGTGTTCCAAGGATCGAGAACCAGGGGACAATGATGATAATAGCAGCAGACTAAGAGACAAAGGTTGAGGACCAACTGATGATAGAGATTGAGAAGATGTAGATTTGATGATGATATACAGATGATGAAGATGATGATGATGCTGAGCTCGATGAATGAGGAGAGAAGATATGATGGAGAGGAGTGATGCTGTTTGCTCCTGTTTCCCCTCCCCTATTTCTTTGAATTCTCTAAATAACTGATTCTGTTGGCCTGTACTTATTCAAACCCTATCCACGAACATTTCTTTCTATTGGATTAGGTCCTTTTGGTTAACTTTTGCTAACTTGTATGGACTATTATATTTTGCTATGTGATGCTATGACTACTGATTATCTCTTGCAGCATGATACTTGATGTGGTTGATGCCACTGTATGGATGAGCACATTTAACAATTTGTGCACATGTGCTTTACTTGGAATTTTTAATGATGCCAAAAGGGAAGCAGTGTCGAAGTTCATCAAGCCAGAATCTAGTTTAGTTAAGTATGTTTAGAACCAGTTAGAATAGCTAACTTGTTCATTGAGTCTTTTTCTTTTTAGAACCAGTTAGACTAGCTAACTTGTTCATTGAGTCATTGTGTCTGCTGGTTGTGCTCAAACTTCTTATGAGTACAAAATTTAAGTTGTCTGTTTCTAACTGTTTGGTTACAGGAACTTCGATTAAGTTTTCATCATCAAAAAGGGGAATTTGTTGATTCCTTAAGTTTGAATGATGACAAACCATTACAGAAACAGGATGATTAAAGTATGAATGTAGTTGGTCTGGGAACCAGCTAGTTTAGATACTTGTTTCCCTAGACAAGTTAATATTAATGAGAATGCTTTGAAACTAACTTGTTTATTACAGGGAACAGCTGATTACATAAAACTCATCACTGGTGCAGAACCAGTACGAGCTGTTCCTTGACTGTTATTCGAAGAACAGTCATATATCTTTTGTTGCATGTTTAACATTTATATGTGCAGTAATAGATCGATTCCAAGACTTGAAGTGTGAATCCTTCGAAGATATTCGAAGAAGAAAGCTGTGTTCAAGATTGAAGTAATTGAAGAAAGATTCAAGTTCTTGAGATTCATGAAGATTCGAAGAATTGTAATTTAGAGTTTAAATTAAGATTTTCATGTAATATGCTCTGTAGTGTGATAAATGGAAATGAACTAAATGCTTAAGTGTTTTGAGTATGTTGTAATTCTGGTACAAAGCTTGGAACAGAATTCATAACACACTCAAGGAACCAAGCTGGGAACCAGCTGAGTTCCTGAATGGAATGTTGGCTGCGGTTTTAAAAGGGTTTTTCTAAATATTTTCAAAGGATATTTTGAAAGATTATTTGCAGCTGGAATATAGATGGATAGATGTATTATACCTTAAAACTGGGAGTATATATCTTGTTCGATCAAATCTTAGATAAAAATCGAACAAGATAAATACTTTTAAAAACTAATCTTGCTTGTTTGGCAAAGAATAGATTTATGGAAACTAGGGTTAAGTTATATACATATAAATATACGTCTATACTTCAACATTCTATAACTCTCTCCACGGATTAAAAGAGAAAACTACTTAAGAGTAAAACACAAAAGCATTAGTTCATAACCATCGAGTCATACACGAGCATACATCGAGCATACAACATCTCTTACTTAGCTTTCTAGAAAAGTATCATAAGAGAGAAATATTTCTTGTAAGGCTTATCAACAGAGGGGTTGAAAGCCTGGGCAGTGTTTGTGAGTTCAAACACAATTTGGACTTACGAGTGTGATCGAGTGCACATTTCAGATGAGTGTGGGTGTACTGGTTCCCGGAGTAGGGAAACAGTAGAGTGGAGCAAGTTTTGTTTTCAAGTTGATAATAAAAGGCTTAGGGTAGGAGACGTAGCCCAGAGTTTGGGTGAACCTCGTTAAATACGTTGTGTTCTTTAACTGCTTTATACATTCGCGCGCTATTGAGAACCAGCCCAACTGGTTCCTCATTATAAGATCAAAGGCAAAAAAAAATTGGTCATAGTCGATCATACTCAACTTCACCCCCCCCCCTCTTGAGTATCTCAGAACCTTCACCAGCCAAGTTTGATTAGCTCGAAATCATACCAATGCCTTAATCTTTGGAATATTGAATCTTTTTCGTTCGTTGTCCAAGAAACTTTTTATTGCGAATAATGTCAATGCCTTGAATTCCTCTAATGTCTTAATCTYTGGAATGTTGAATCATTTTTAACTGTCGTCCATGAAACCTTTTTATTGATGCCTTGGCTTCATCCATTGCCTTGATCTTTAGAATGTTGAATCATTTATGGTCGTCGTCCCGAAAATTTTCTRTTAATAACTTTCCTTAAAATGTCTTGCCTATGTCATATCCCTTTCAACTATCATCTGGAAAATCTTGCATTTAACAATAATCATGCATATTGATACTATTGTCGATATCTTGCCTTTGTCGAATCAACTTCGATCCTATCTAGGAAAGTTTTGCGATAACAACAATCACGTATAGTGATATTTTTGTCGATGTATATCTTATGTCATCAAATTCCTTTCGATTGTCGTCTACGAAATGCTGCCTATAACAACAATCAGGTATTGTGATACTTTTTTTGATATCTTGCCTTTGTCAAATCCCTTTTAGTTGTTGTCTAGAAAAAAGTTGTGATACCAACAATCACATATAGTGATACTTTTGTCAACGCCTTGACTATGTCAAATCCCTTTTGTCTGTCGTTGAAGAAAATTCTACGTACAAAAACAATCACGTATAGTAATACTTTTCTCATCAATGTCTTGCCTATTTGGAATCCCTTTCAAACGTCGTCTAGGAACATGTTGCGTATGAAAATAATCACGTGTAGTGATACTTTTTTTGATGTCTTGCTTATGTCGAATCCCTTTTGTCCGTCAAAAGACTGCACCTTAGCTTTGCATGATTGAGTTGACTAGATTCTTTTGACTTTGACACTGAGTTAAATTTGTTAACTTTATGACTTTGATTTGACTTTATATATGCAACCTATATGTGACTATTACGAACTAAAAATCTTTAGTTGACTTTGTTGACTAAATTGTAGGAGTTTGATCGCTAAGCAGGTGACTAGCGACAAATGAAGCGTATTGATGACCAAAGAGACAGGCGACGTAGAGCGCTTCCTCAATAATTTCAGTCTAACGATATGACAAAAGCCTTGAATGAAATTATGATAGAAGCATCCCAATAGCCCATTAGAGAAAGACCCATGAAGATCAGGAGATAGCGACACTTGGAGGGAAGTACGAGCATTTGAAATATGAAAAGAGGCGGCAAGAAACCATCAAAAGGAAGTAACTTCCACCCACAATCTACACCTTGAAGGCCTATAAAAAGACGTAGCAGAATAAGAGGAAAACAACAACAAACACGACAACAACATCTATCTATCTTTCCTTGCATTTAGCTTCCTTAGCCACACTTAGCTTAGTAGCCAAGTATAGTTTAGCGTAGCGTAGCTTAGCATAGTGTAACATAATTCATCCTTCAATGGATCAGTAGTTTGCTCGTTTTCATCCCAATTGTGTTATAAAATGGATGGCTTTCATTTTTCTTCATTTTTGTTTGTTTTACACTTCAGTCTTGTTCCACAACAAGGTTATTTAGGAATTGTTCCGCAACAACAATCTGTTGATGATCTTGTTCCTCTTGAGCAAACTGATTCTCAAACTCAAAGAATGGATGGTTTGCACCAAAAAAGGGGGGAAGATCAATCATCCTAAGCAAATGGTTTGCTCAATTCAATATACACTCAATAAGTGGATATTGTTACAAGCCTTTTGGAAGATCCGAAGGAAAACCATAGGGAGCAGTTCAACAACCTCTGCCGAGTTATGGTACATGAAACTGTTAGGGTGATAACTGTCGAGTTGCAAAACTTTGGCTCCCACTTACAACAGGCAGTTACCAGACAAGTGGATATGACTATATTAGATATCAACGAAACGTTGAATGCTACTAACGTGATGTTATGTAAGACGATTACGATTGAGTTATTTACTCAATTGGAGCCTTTAGTAGAGAAACATAATCAACTGAATGAACGGTTGATGAATTTGTTAACCGCCAAAGGCTTGGGAATAACTGTCGAAAATCCTAGGGAAAAACCACCCTTGGGTTATCCTAGAATAAACAATTTGATGGGAGCTAATGTCCCTCTGCGGCCTTTCAGACAATATGAAGGAGTATCTCTCTCCAGGATGCCAATGAGATGAACAGGAGCCAGAGGAAAGAGGCAGGCCCTAGGTCAGGCTATGAGTCAAGCTATAGCCATGGTGTCCCTTGACCTTCATTTGTTCCTTTGACTTCTAATTCAATTCCCTTTACTTCGTCAATGGGAACAGTTCAATCCACAGGAACAACCTCCGATTTAGGAGTGAACAGTTGTGGAATTGAAGGGGTATTCTCCACCGGTGGTGGTTTTCAAACTGCAACTAATGGACATAAACCTCCAACTTCATATCCTTCTACTCACGAACCGCAACAGTGACACAATGATTGACTTAAATTTTTGTGATTTTAATATTTGACTTTGATTATGGACTCACAAGTCAACTCGATTCAAAATTTTTGTATGCAATGATTTATATAATGACTCTTATGTAATGCAGTGCGTTGTAGTAGGCAACATGGAATGACACTAATGTAAGACACAATCAAGATAGCAAACACATGATCATGGATTCTTGAAAACTTATGCAAGATAAAGTCGTCTTAGATGGATGATGAAAGTTTTGGGATTAAAATCCTAGCATGTTGTGACAAAGCATGTTAGATAGAACATGCCTCGATTCGGTAGTCCCTAAATTTTGTTGCAAAAGAGGCTAGGAAGCGCCTATGATGGTCGCAAAGGTTAAGATTTAAGGATGAATTCCTTTGTTGTTGGTTGCTAAATGGCTATGGATTTTAGAGGCAATATAAAGTTGATTACTCTCATAAGTTATGTTGGAATTGAATATGACACTTTGTGGTGCAAGGAGCTTSTTTTCTAAGGCTTTTTAGAGTTTATTTGTGGTAATGGTAGAGGCTAGCTTTGTAATGTAAGGTCAGCAAGGGTTTCTTAGTCATGACTACTCAAGTTGGGAATCAAGTCATATTGCTCCATTTGCACTGGAAATATTAAATGAGTAGTTCTTAGTAAATAGGGCATAATTCGGGATAGTGATGGATATATTGTTTCGGACGTAGACTTTCTTATAATTTCTCAAATAGTTTGAATGTGTTGCCCGTTTAGGGAGAGTGAATGCATTGTGAGCCCTCAATTTTGAAAGCGAACTCAGGAAGTATGATACAACTTGAGCAAGAGGTGTAGTCATTTTATGAGAAAGTGTAGACATGATGTGGAGAATAAGGCAAGGCACATTACACACAAATTGAACAAGTAGTGTTGCATTTGCGTAAGGATGTGTGCTTAATGTGACCATAATGACTACTCAAGTCAAGAATTAGAGTTTGTTACTCCCTAAATAAGTAAGCAATTTGAATTCTTGGAAACTCTAATGATAATGTAAGCCCCCAAGTGTTTTCACATTCAATTGTTTTCTTTAGTTCTTCACGTCCTTTGGAGAACTTCATGTTTATGCATGTACTTATTGCCTTTGCTTTTTCAGAAATGTTGTTTGTGTTTTGGCTATTTGTGGTTCTTGGACATTTTAGCTTGTTTGTAGAGTAACGTGGGCCTTTTGTGGTGTTGGGCTTCTATGGATTTGGTTGSATTGAGGGGTTAGCCCCCAAGACATGTGCTTAGGACTCTACTCATCAAGAGGTCATTCCTTTTTTGCTATGCTAGAAGCGTAGCGTCTTAATAGATGCCTTAACTTATTGTTTGATGTATGATGCTAGGATGTAGCTTGATAAAAGCTTGACTTGTTGACTTGGGGATAGCCCCCGACTGTCTACCCGCAAAATTTGCAGTTGTACACAAATGGGCCCTAGTTTTGCATAATGGGGTTGATCAGACTCTTTCGAATTTTGAATTTGAGTTGACTTGTTTGACTTGATTTTTGTGCTTTGATATTGATTACGAACTCATAAGTCAACTCGACTCGAACTTTTGAATGCAATGAATTTTATGTAAAACATGTGACAGAAGCAAACACATGATGATGTGTTTTTTCAAAAACACAAACAAAAATAGAGCCATTTTGGTTGAATGATGAAACTGTTGGGAGTGGTAACCCATGATTTAGAGTGTAGGGTTGTTTGAAGCACTTGCATCAATTGCTAAATTGACAAGTCCTATAAGTTGTGTTGAACCTAGAGAACCTTTGTGGTTCTAAGAGCTTTAGTAACTGAAGCCTTTTGAGATGGTGGGTCGACAAGAAAATAATACTTCCTCCGTATCAAATTAAACGCAACAAACCAAATTTCAAGCATTTCGAGGTTGAAATTTAACAAAGTAAATGAGTGAATTAATCAAAATAATTTTAACACAATAAAGTTATAATCTCATCATTCATTGTGTTAAAATTATTTTGAATAATTTGTTTGTTTACCTTGTTAAATCTCAATCTCGAAATGCGTGAAATTTGGTATGTTGCGTTTAATTTGATACGGAGGAAGTATCACTTAATAAAATTACCAAGAGTTCGCCATATCACTACGTAGAAAACTCAAAAGTTCACCATGTAAATTATGAAATTTACCATGCCACCACATAGAAAACTCAAAAGTTCAAAACTTTTTTGTTTTTATAAAAGATAAACAAAAGACGATACCAAACGGGACCTAACAAACCGACAAACTCTTGATTTGACTAACTAATTAGCAAATATATTCATACCCCCTCCGTTTTTTATTAGATGTTTCGTAAGAATTTGGCACGGTGTTTAAGAGTTGATTGAGTTAGATAAAATAGTTAAGTAAGTTAGGTAAAAAAAGTTGAGTAAGTTAGGTAAAAGAGTAATTGTGTGAATAAAATTTTTTGGAAAAAAGTAATTTTGGATGAATAGATTGGGTAAAGTAATGAAAATTGACTTTAGAGAGGGGTAATTCATTAATGTTAGAGTAAATTAATTATGTAAAAAGTAAAAAAAGTTATTTTTAGAATTGTTTGGAACAACTAATTGAAAACATCCCAAAATGGAAAGTGAAACAACTACTTCCTCTGTTTTCCAATACATGCAACAAAGGGGAATATTTGTGAGAAATAAAAAATTCATTTGTTGCAAGTATTGGAAAACGGAGGAAGTAATAAAAAACGGAGGGAGTATTAATTAAGGATAAAAATCCGACTTAGCCTTCTTGATTACTAGATATGACAACTTTCCAACTCAAATTAGTTAGGAACTCTTGTCTGGAACCTTTAGCTTTGAATCCGTTTATGCGTAACCACCCTAGATCTCTGTTCGAAACAACTACTCCAAACAACTGTAATTAATCTATCTTTAGGTTTGTATTGAAGGTCTCGATCTCTCTGTAAACAATGTCCACTTCAATAAACACAATGTACCTCAACACAAGCAGTACAAAGAAATTTAATCACATTAGTAGAAGACTAGGCGCGTTCAAGATGTGCAAACTAACGTTGGTAACTAGCATTGGCGAAAGCCCACATGACACAAAAAACAAGACGTGAACACAGCGTGAAAAAAGCGGATTAGATTTGAGATAACACAAAAGGTTAAATGGGTTGACATGAAAACCACACAAAACCAACCTGAAATAATCGTAACTTAAAAAATACGAAAAAAAAAAGATTTACTTGGCCAAAAACTTGGGCCCAAATAACAACAAAGCCTTAATCCCAAAATAAATTGGGGTCGGCTAGACAGAATCACATAAATATTTTCTCTCCATAATTCTGTGTTAGAAGCATAATAGGCCCCAAAAACTTCATATCATTTTCCACCACTCTCATCCAAGTTTGTTTTGGTCTTCCTCTACCTCTCACCTTCTTCTTTCCTTGCAACTCTTCGAGCCTCCTCAGTCCTCACAGGTGCTTCTTCTCATGGCGACGACTCACATGACCAAACCATCTTAAACGAGTCTCCATCATTTTATCCTCAAATAGGCCCAAATAACAAATTAAAAATAAGAATTTTGACATGACGACACGAACACAATCCAAAACAATCGGTTAGGTTTGAAAATTTCAACACAAAAGGTTAAATGAATTAACACAAATACGACCTAAAATTTAATGGGCTAGGTTTACGGTTTTTGACCCGAAAAAATTATGACATGAACACGACATGAGACGTTTGCAAGTGCTAGTGCAAATTAACCACATTGTTCAGTGGCTTCACGCCTAGATTGAGGGCTAAAATCCATATGCAATTCAGGGCATGTACCATTGCTTGGGCAAACTTAAGGGATAGAAGGTGTTGTTTTAAAAACAAAGCGTACATGGTAAATTCTTCATTTCTAATTTTCAAATAAACAAAACAGAACCATATGAACATAAATGTTGAGTACAGTATATAAAGTATTTTTCCGATAATAATTTCTCAGTGGCAGATCATGGTTTTTCTTTGATCTATCTTAAGGAAAAGGAGGAAACAAAAACTTACGTATACAATGCAGTAGTTCAAAATGAGATGCTGGAGTTTACCAATAATATTTTTGTAGGTGATCTCCATATGCTTGAATTATTACCAACAGTTGCAACGGGGCCAGCTGATGATCAAATGAGATTATAGGAAAAAAATGAGGCACAAGCAAAACACGAAAATAGTAACCATGGCAGCATCTTAATATGCACTAAAAAACTTACCGATTAAGCTGACCTGATGTAGGCTCAACAACCATAAGTTTAAGAGTTATAGGGGCATTATGATCTGCTCGTACCACAACCAAGTCCACAGGATAACCAACATTGTCCCAAATTATTTCAACAAACTACCAGCAATGAGAGAAGAGGAAACGAGTTAGTGACTATTTAAGGATACAAGCATTTGTATCCAACATTGTCCCAAATTATCTCAACAAACTACCAGCAATGAGAGAAGAGGAAACGAGGTAGTGGCTATTTAAGGATACAGGCATTTGTGGACTTACATGCTCGCAATCACAACTTATTGCATAACTAATCAGATTACAAGTCATACTATAGAGTATAGAGTAAAGACCATAAATATGTTGACAACAATATGTTAAATTGGATAAAGAAATCAGATACGTAATATGTGACTGCAAACTTAATTCCACGGGGAATTATCACGATGAAGGCAACAACATATTGCTAACGTTATACTGAAATGTTCTAACATAGACTCAAAGCTGATATTTTAGAATAAGATAGAGCGTTATGGTACAACTGTACCAATGACAGCAATAAACATTCCCAAACAAAGGCCTCTATTAACTAGATTTTGAAAAGGTAAAAGAAACACATGAAATATTTTACCACACAAACACAAACTATAAAAGATTTATACCACGCAAAACTTGATAAGCATAGTAAATCGAGAATTAAATCATCCATAGTACATCTCATGGAATATTGTAAAGCAAAGCCCAATTTAACATCTGACTACGCAACTAGATACAATCCAATAGATCATTGGGCATAATATGATTTGGTTGATAAGCATAGTAAATCGAAAATAAAATCATCCATAGTACATCTCATGGAATATTGTAAASCAAAGCCCAATTTAACATTTGACTACACAACTAGATACAATCCAATAGATCATTGGGCATAATATGATTTGGTTTTAATATAACTTCATGAAGCACCATACAGTCATAAACCTATCACCTATTAAGTAACCTATATGTAACTAAAATTGCAAAAGCAGCAATTGGAGACGTCAGGATAATCATCCAACACATATATAGAGTAAATTTACTGGTCACTTTAATTTAGATACAAAACCAATATTCTCCATCGATACTTTCATGAGATCCAATTCAAATTTTTGTACATCTAACTAATATATCTAAGGGCCCCCAAATTTTTTTCGAATATACCTGCAGGAAACTCCGAACCACTCTCCCACCACACTGAATTATAACATCATGCTTACATAACCCAGCAGATTCAGCAGAAGAGCCTGATATTACCTATTCCGAGTCATCAAGATCAATAATTATTAGTATGACAAATAAATAGACTGTTAAAAGCAGGTTATCAAAAGAAAAGAAAAAAAAAAAGCAAGAACAATTATTGTGACTGTACTTTGCAGAGAAAACACAATAAACCTCCTGTATTGTTTACTACAACCAGAGGGAGGAATAAGATCTCCTGTATTATTGTTTGTTGTGTGTTCTATTAGATCTCCTGGACCCTAGAGTCTCCTCATTATTAGGCTCCCTCCTTTCCTCCTCATCATCATTATTAATTTCATTTTCATKTGTTCCTTCTTCAAAATCATTTTCAGGATCATCATACACATATGRTACTKCATGCTCATCATCAGTGTGATTTTGATCAGGAACTTGGAAATTTTTGAAGGGGAATATATTTTCATAGAATTTCACATGTCTAGTGACAAACACAGAGTTACTAATGAGATTTAGCAACTTGTATCCCTTCTTTTGCTGAGGATAACCCAAAAACACACATGGAATTCCTTTTGCTTTAAATTTATCTTTGATTCTGTCAGGATTATAAGCCATAACCAAGCATCCAAACACTTTGAGATGAGCATAAGTGGGAACAGCATGAAACATTACCTCATAAGGACATTTTTGATCCAGAATGACAGTTGGCAGCCTATTGGTTATATGCACAGCTGCTTGAATACAGTCTCCCCAATAGCTCAGAGGTAGACCAGCTTGAAACCTGAGGGCTCTAGCCATTTCCAACAAATTCCTATGCTTTCTCTCCACCCTTCCATTCTGTTGAGGTGTATCTGAGCATGAGGTTTGATGCACTATTCCTCTCTTGTCATACAATTCTCTGCATTGCTTGTCTTCAAACTCCAAGGCATTATCACTCCTAATTGTCTGCAATTTCCTCCCAAACTGTGTTTCAATCATAGCTGCAAATTTCTCAATAGTAGCAAATGCATCTGACTTTTGTTTGAGCAAACTCACCCAGGTCATTCTGGAATTATCATCCACCATAGTTAGGAAATATTTATATCCTTCTCTAGTACTGACCCTGTATGGTCCCCAAATGTCAAGATGCAAAAGCTCAAATGGCTGTTTTGATCTTGATATGCTYTTTKGGAAAGGTTGCTTTGTCATCTTGGYTGCAGGGCATGTGAGACACACCTCTTTCTCTGTTGGTTGAAGTCCCTTCAACTCTTGAATTTTTTGAATTCTCTCATTTGGTGCATGTCCTAACCTCATATGCCACAGTGTACATTTGTTCAGTGTTTGAGTTCCTTCAACTCTATCAGGCACACTCAGTCTCACTTCTGCAGTCAAGGCTTTTCTTCCTTCTTTCTTACCTGACAARGTATCTGCAATCTTCTTAGCAACTTGCTCAGGTGAGCCATCACAGAGATAATAGAGTCCCCTTTCTGYTTTTCCCAGACCTACAATTTTGCCACCTTCTTCTTCTATCACACACCAACTTGGCTTGAAGATTACCTTGCACCTGTTATCAGCACACAATTTTCTGACTGACAACAGGTTATGCTTGAATGTTGGTATGTAAAGCACATTCTTGAGTAGTAGGTCATTCTCAAGCTTTACATCACCTACTCCATRCACAACWGAACTTTCTCCATTTGGAAGAGTTATGCTTGTTTGAGTCTTCACTTTYACAAGGTCCACAATGTCAGCCTTGTTCCCAGTCATGTGGTGTGTTGCACCACTRTCCACAATCCATTCTCTTTCATTTGTCTTCACAAGATTACAACTTACCATCCCAGAATATGGCAAGTCTCCATCTTCATCACTATTATCTCCTTCTTCTTTCCCAAAGTCTGGAAGCATTTTTATGAGTTTTTCCAGCTGCTTGGCTGTGAATACACTTCCACCAGTACTGCTACTGCCTCCTTCCTGTTCCATTTTGGCATTCCCAGCCATTTTCTTCCCTGACTTATTTCTATTCCATTTCCCTTGGGTCTTGTTGTCACCCTTACTTTCCTGAGTTTTMTCTTTCCTGTTCCCTGGTTTGTCACCAYTCACCTTCCTTTTTCCTTTYTCATAACCAGAAGGAAATCCTTTCACATGCCARCAATTTTCACTCTCATGCCCCCCTTTTCCACATACTTTGCAGTTCCAACATTGCTCAGTGGAGTGTCCTGATTTGCCACAATTTGTGCATGAGACACTTCCCTTCCTTGCATTCATTKCCACACCACTTGTATCATCAATTTTTGTGGTGAAAACTTCTCTTTGATGCTCCTCTTGTTGAATGAGACTACACACTTCTTCCACAGTGGGCATTTGTGTTCTCATCAAGATTTGACTCCTTTGGTGTGTGTACACCTCATCCAAACCACCAAGGAATTGAAACAATCTCTGCTCCTCTTCCTTTTCAGCTTGTGCATTCATATATGCACTYGTTTCTGTGCTYAKCTCTGAGATAGCAGGCATTATGTTCAGTGCTTCCAGCTCTCCCCATAACACCTTCAGGTCTGTGTAGTATTCAGACACACTTCTTCCTGATTGTTTGATATTGTAGACCTGTCTATACAAGCCATACTTTCTGACTCCATTAGTAACCAAAAATCTCTGTTCAAGCTGTTTCCATATCAGCCTTGCATCATCCAGATACATAACTGACTTCTTAATATTATCATTAACATTCTTCAATATCCATGTAATCACCAAACCATTACATGTATCCCAAGCCTCTTTCTTCACAGAGTCGRTGGTTTCTTTCCTAACTCCCCCTGTGACAAAGCCTAGTTTCCTTTTAGCTAGTAGGCTCAACTCCATATCTCTCCTCCATGACCTGTAATTGCTTACTCCTTCCAATTTCTCTATCACTACTGAAGCAGGTCCATCAGAAGGGTGCAAGTACAATGGGCTACTGGATTCTATGGTGGTTGGATTAGAGCTACTCATAGCTTCAGTATTACTAATGATTCTATCGAATAAAGCTAATAAATCATCAAAGGACTCAATCTTTACCTGATTTTTTCTACACAGAACATAAACTAGAGCTACGATATGCAACACACAAAATACCAGCAATATCACAAGAAAAATATGAACTTTACTGAGAAAATAAATTAGCAGGAAGCTTTGAACCAACCTGGCTCTGATACCATGAAGACATTGTGATATTTGTGTGAGTGAGAGTTAGGTTTGATCGAAGAACACTGTTCCATTGATTCATTCATTCATTCTGCTTTTTTGGAAAAATTACCTTGCTGCTGCTGCTGCTATGCCTCTAATATATATATACTATCCTAATAACCCTAGCAAACATCCTACCTTCCACGTTGCATACATCACAGCCTTTGAAGGAGCTGTAATATAGTACAAGCAGGCACATGATCCTAGGTAGATAGCATTTAACAAAATAGCAAAGTTCCAAAAAACACTACAGACAAAATAGTTGGTGCACATAATTAATACAGCAATAAGCAATACAGCAAGCAGTATTAGCATAGCTAAATCTTTGTTCCTTCATCAGTATTGTTTACTACAACCAGAGGGAGGAATAAGTAAGAATTGGTATTTTACTCATTGGGGTTGTTTACAGTGTTAATATCTTGTTTGCTATTTTCCCAGCTGAGCTAAGGTACTTAGGTGTCTTAAGTCAGTTTTCGTCTTTAAATATGGAAATGCTTAATTAAGAGACCTTCCTCTACACGAAGTGAAATTTATCTGCTCAATCTTGAGATTTAATAATACACAAATTACTCTCTTCTTTTCTTAATTCGTCTTCTCAGATCTTGGTTCATAACATATATCACAAAATGACTTTTTCCTGATCATCCTTCCATCATTTTTGGTCTTCCTAATTGAAAATAGCAGTCTTCAAAACCTAAAATTGACCATTATATTCTCATATAGTCAGTAAACTCAGTATATTATTTATTAATCAGCAGTATAATTTTTAATAGGAAAAAAAATAACGTAGTTTTATATACAAAAAGATTATTATTCGTTTAATATAAATCATTATACCAAACCTAAATATATCATTG
Source organism: Bassia scoparia (assembly GCA_008642245.1). Taxonomy (NCBI): domain Eukaryota; kingdom Viridiplantae; phylum Streptophyta; class Magnoliopsida; order Caryophyllales; family Amaranthaceae; genus Bassia; species Bassia scoparia. Next base: position 97,356 of record SNQN01000806.1, on the reverse strand, counting down.
TCAAGCAAAATATATTTGGAAAAAAAGACCAAATCTAAAGAACTACCCAATCTAACATGTGTGAAGTGAAAATATAAAATTATAATGTTAGAAATATCATAAGCTATTCATAGACCACTAAGCACACCGGAATAAATGCATAGAAGCCAGATGAAAACAATACTAGAGTTAAGCCCATGAATGGGACCTGAACTATTGACTTTTTCATAATTTGAGACCCCTAACTTTTTTTTTTTCACCGTTTGGGAATGCTATATTCATATCAAATTTAACTAATGTAGGGTGAAATGGGTGGAACCTTTAGTTGAGAAATTGTTTTTAAATAATTAAAAATAAATCTCTTCAAATTTAATTGTACTTCCTGTTTTGTTCGTTGCTTTCTTCGTGTCTCTATCTCATCTTCATCTTCCTGAATTGTTAATTTGCCAGATTCCCAACCCAGGTCCTAAAGGGTGAAAAAAATAGTTGATAGGTCCCAAGTAGAGAGAAGTTGGATATTTTTCGGATCATTTGTTTACTTAACTCTGAAAAGTTGGATAGTTTAGGTCTAATTTGTTAACTTAACTCTACAATACTATCAGAGACAAAAGGCTGGAGTAAAAAACAAAAGCTGATACATGCATCACTAAATTGCACAAAGTCAACATAACAACCGCAGCATAGGATATTTTATCTTTTCTGTACAAATACTAGCACTAGCTAGAAGGCCTAGGACACACAATTTACAACTATTGGGGGAAAACAGCTACTTATTCAAGTTATTCATACATCACAAGCTGGAAAAAGATGGTATGTAGCTCACATTGTCAATATAATAGATGTTATATGTTATAAGTTATTCCTTTGGAACAACTGAAAAAAATTACCTTTTTCACAATAATGCCTTCAGAGATGTTAGGGGATATCTGAATAACTTTCTCCAGAATATCCAAAGGACCAGAGTGGAATGCAATTGCTTCCATACCCAAAGAAAATTGGCGACTTTCCCTGACAAGTAAGAAGAGCAGCAACTTTCCATTAGTAAATAAATAAAATAGCACTTGAGATATCTAAAGAAGAACAAATAACAGGTTAACAATATTAGAATTTGAATAGACTAAGGATGTTCTGCGATGTTTATTAATTAAATTGGCAAATAATATTTTGCAAAGTTTTTTTAAAAAAAGATAGATAATTAAGCTACCAAGGGATATTACATGGCCTAAAAGAATTTCAAATGCAACTAACACAATTACTACTCCCTATTGTACTCTCCTTATTTTAGCCTTCTCTATTTTCTTCATCATTCATTTAGATTTCACTTCCAAATCTCTCCTTCACCCATAGTAAAAAAAAGTGCAACGCACACTAAGGCAATAATGGTTTAGATTTTACAGCCTAAGTGTACGCATGAGGCATGCGCGTCATCGAAATGAGGTGCACAAATTACCCTTCCTTATTACTAGTTATTAAACATTTTTTCATTCATGCATACATAAATCAATAAAATAAATCTTAAAAATACATATAAGTCAACAAAAAGTCTAAATATCATCATTTCCTATTAATATTCTACAAACTAAGCATATCAATCAATCAATGAAAGTCTTAGTCGCATAAGTGGGATCGGTTAATACGAACCAAAAGTGATTATTCCGGAAAATTATCTACAAATATTTTCCTACTTCACCCTTGTGATCTCCTCTAATCGATACCCTCATTCACTCGTAAATCCATATATTTCATATTTTTTCTAATTCCTTCCAACCAAGTCATTTTCGGTCTCTACTACCTCGTTTGAAATCTCCTTGATCAACAAGTCTCCGACTTACATGTCCAAACCAACGTAGGTGGTTTTCCCCTAACTTGCTCGGAATATGTGCAACATCAACTTTCTTACAAATAACCTCATTTCTCATTCTATCCCGTAAAATTCCGTAGAGTTAGAGTATTCCAGCAGACCCGCACATCCATATCAACAACCGAATCTCAGTGACCCTTACCTTTTGAATGTGCTCTTTCTTAGAGGCTCAACATTATGTACCATGGAGGGCATGGAGGCATAAAGCATTACTCGTTTTAGAATTATCCCTCCAACTATAAAGGTATGCTTCGATCGCATTTCCAAACTATTTACCCTTCAACTTTAAATGTATGTTTCGATCGCTTTTCCAAGCCAAGCATATATTTCCTCGTTTCGTTTTAATTGCAACTTTCATTTTTTTTTCCTTTTACGGTAAGTTTTTAGCTATGAAAGGACTATTTTACCCTTGCTAAAATAAGTTAAAACATAATTCAATCAACCTAATCATAAATCATTTCCCCTAATTCAAACACCTTCAGACACTATAACCCTTCCACCTTCACCGCACCTCCGCGAGACCACCTACACCACCATCGCTCCACCACATCAACCACCCCTACACATTACATACACCTTTTAATCATCCAAATCGCACGACTTCAATCACTACTGTGATCTTCGAGGCTGGGTTCAAATCTTTGCACCATTTCAACATCCCAAATCGCACAACCAAAACCTACTCACTAATCACCACCAATTTTCACCTAAAATAGCACCACCAATATGCCTTGGAGTGAGGGTTTTTTTTTCAATTAAGGATGCAATCGATTAAGGGTGGTGGTGGTTCGAGTGATGGTTTCGATTAAGGATTGTGGTGGTTCACTAGTTTGAGTAGGGTTTCGAGTGTTCAAGTGAGGGTTTTGAGCGGTGGTCGATTGGGTGGTGGGTTTTTTAGTGAACACTTGTGGACAACTAGGTGCGGCCGTGCAAGTGGTTGTTATGAAGGTTTCGAGTAATGGGTTTTTGCGTGAGGGTGGTGATTGATTGGGTGCTAGTGGTTCGAGTAAGGGTTTCGAATGGTGGTTTGAGTGAAGGTGGTGGGTTTCCAGTGAGGGTGGTCGATTGGTAGCTAAAGGTTCGAGTAAGGGTTTCGAATGGTGGTTCGAGTGAAGGTGGTAGGTTTCGAGTGAAAGTGGTGGTCAATTGGATGCAGGTGATGGGTGTTCAAGTGGTAGTGTGGTCAATTAGTGGAGGTCGATGGTGGTTGTGCGACTAGGATGATAGTGCGGCAGTGGTTCAGTGGTTCGGTGAAGTTGTGGTGGCCTTCACTCCTTGTAAACTTAATTATTTAAATAAGACATGCTTAATCACTCACTAAGAAAAATGGCCTAGGAGTTTGTTCCCTCCTCAAAGTTGCAATTAAAACGAAATGGAGGAAGTGTCTTTTCTCCACATCTTATGCAACAACGATAGTAAACGCACAAAATCTTATTTTCTTCGGTTTGTTTTCTTAGATTATTCTTTTTAGCTAGGCTCTTGGCCTATTGTAAACAGAGATAAAGCAATGAAGAACATGGATATATCATATAATTGTAGAGGTAAGTAAGCACTAACCCCCCCTATTCCTTGCGTTTTAGCACGCTTTTCTAAACTCTACTTTTACCAAAAAAATTAAATAATCCAACTTGGGCGATCATATATATATATATATATATATATATATATATATATATAGTTTCCATACTCACCAATACAATGATCATCAAACAAGAATTTAAACTAATAATATGTGAGACAAAGTGTCTCATACGTTGCCTAAATGTAATCTCTTAGTTTGGTTAACATCTAACTATAAATCCTTAAAAGCTAGCAAAGAATGTAAAAACCCGAAACTTGCACAGAATGTGAAATTTATGTGCCGGTAATTGCAAACTCCATTACACATGCATTTTCATAGCGCATAAACTAAGCCATATAACAATCAAAATTGTTACTACATTAGCACCGGTGTGTGTATGTGTGTAAATATATATACTAAGTTTTAAACATACCCATGAATCTTGTAATGTTCCCACCATTTATAAGCCAAGTTTATTGGCATAAATGGAGTAAAACCAATATCAAAAAAGGCCATGCCAATGACTTCTCCAGCATTATTCAAAAGAGCACTCCCATCACCACACTGAAGCAAAATTTTAAATTAGTCAACTACTCGTATCATAAAACACACTCAAAATGTTTGAGAAACCTCACATTTGACATATGGAAATTTAATTAAATTCTGATTTGCAAAACAAAAAAAAATAAAGATTAAATAAAACTTTAAAATAAATCAATCAATAAAAACTTAACTGTTGTAGAATAGTTGTACAATAAATTATAGAATATAAATAAGATAATTCCATGCAACATAAAATCATACACTGAGTAACAAAGTGCAATTCTAAAAAAATACTTTTAAAAAAAATAAAAAAATCTGCTCATGTTTGCAAAGATTTGAACCTAGTTCACTTTGATTTACATATAGGGTTAAAAAAAATTCAACCTTTTAAGATTCTTGTACTATTGATTGTTTTCCAATTTTAAGGGTCTTATCATGAGCACTTAAAGATTAACGGCTTAGCATATGTGAAGTATCCTGATGGCAACCTTAATTTCTACGAGCTGCAACCCTTAATCTAATGATAATTATAACTTATACAGTCAATACAAACAGTGCCACAATTTTTTGCACAACTTATTGCTCGCTACCTGCTCCTCTACATAGTTTATTGGAAAATGGAAAAGAATGATGGTCAATAATCCCACCTTTTCGTGGTCTGCACAAAATAATCCCACTTATCGATTATTTCAAAATAATCCAACCTTCACACCCTAGCTTCTCAAAATATACAATATGGCTTGCAACCTGTTGAACAAAATAAATTCACTTTTTTTGGCTTTTTCTTATAAAGAATAAAAATAAAATATAACCCACACCACTTTCCTCTTTTCTCTATCCTCTTGACTCTCTCGCCTCTCCTCTATTTCTCATCTAATCAACGCCACCCTGATTGGTGACCATTAACCAACAAAATCACCCATCAACGCTGACACGGTTATCACCCCTCTCTTTCTCATCTCTTTAACTTTTGTCCCCTTCTTTTTTTGGAAAAAAAAAAACCACTGAATGATTGTGGTGGTGGGGTTTAGGAGGGGCAGCGGAGGAGTTGTTAGTTGAACAAGAAATTATGGGGCATTTTTGTTTTTGGTGTTTGAACGAGTGAGGGTAGTGGTGGTGGCCTATGTTGGCAGTTATGCAAGGGTGATGCGTGGTGATTGTGATTTGCGTGAGTGTTTGTAATGGTTCGGTGATATGTGAGGGTGGTGCGTGGTTGGTCGGTGTTTTTAAGGGTAGTAGTGGTGCTTGAAGGATCGAAGGGTGGTGATGGGTAACACGATTATGGTGTTGTTTTTTATAATTATTTTAGTTTTGTTTTAGGTATTACTTAGTTAACTCTTACTTAATTAAGCTAGTCAAACCCAATTAGCCATGGTCACACCGGTTAATCACGAAATTTACCTCTTTTTATAGGTTAACTTTTACATGGGACCAATATGAGAAGATAAGGTATAAAGGTGAGATTATTTTGAAATAATCCAAAGGTGGGATTATTTTGAGCGGACCACCAAAAGGTGTTATTATTCTTTTTCATTTTTCCTAATTTATTTCTCAATGGGCTATATAAATACAAACTGTTTTCAGATTTGAAATAGTGTTAATCTTAGCTCAGATAATCTTTCATGCCACTAGTAAAGTCAAACCCAAAATGAATCACGAACTCAAATGTGAGTTCAGGAAACCATTTCAAAGCACCTGTGCTTTTATATTTATGCTCATAAGCAGGGAAAAAGGGCAGCAGGGTCATTATATCAAAATATCTACTTGGATTCTGTTATTTTGTATAAAGCTTTTATTTGTCTTTTAGCCAAGTGGTTTTTGGAGTCTGTTATTTTGGGAGTGCTAGAATTGTATCTAGGTATGTAAAATGATTGACAAAAGAGAGAAAGAAATTACCCTTGTCATGCGGCAAGTTGTCATAAATAACTTCTTACAATCATATTTACAGCGATCAGCACTGAATATTAGCAAAAGAAAGAAACATTAATAACATTGATATAATGTTTTCTAACATGATCACTCTAGACAGAACCAGAAAAGTCACCAAGTTCTCTTTCTGTCTCTCTTAATCTTACAAGGCATTAGGAAATCCTTCCAACCATCAGAATGGCAACACCTTGATTTTAAAAGTGCCTCAATTTTTCAAGAGGCAGTATCACACAACAACATATATCTTAGGTGCAAAAGGTTTCTGCATGCATTGAAAGAAAGAAGAAATAAATTTTTTTTTAAAAAAACTACGATTAACAAACACAATGAAACTTCGGTAAAGTAGTCTATTCACCTTAAATCCACTAAAAAAATCTATGGAATAAACCTCACACCATATGATACAAAAAGGCTAACATTTACGGTGCATTTGGTTGGGTGTAAAACATTTTCAATGTAAAATGATTTTCATGAAAAATACTTTTCCATTGTGTGGTTACATGGAAAAACAATTTTCATGGAACAATTTTCCATTGTCAGGTTACAAGGTAAAACAATGATGAAAAATAGGGAAAATGAAGGGAATGCAAGGAGGTAGTGAAGGTGGAGTGTACAAGAGATGCAATGAAAATAGTTTTCGTTTCATTTTGGAAGGAAAATGGTTTTCTACCATTGTAAGGGAAATTTTACCCCCATTGAAAATGCTTTTACATTCCTTTGGATACCAAACAGTGTACAATTGGAAAATGGAGGAAAACACTTTTCATGGAAAATATTTTACGCTCTACCAAACGGAGCCTTAGTTTCAACTTGGTGAAAATTAGAACCATTTGTTTGCCTACAGAATCAACAAGCCAAAATAGTTGAAGACATAAGAACATGAGAAAATGAGTGGAGTTTGGACAATCAAAGGGTATATGAATGCGGAGCACCTTATGCGGATTTTCTAGTATCATTAAGGCATTGAATTGATTGGTTCGGAAAGGCTTAGGGCATATTTGATTACTTATTCATTACTTGTAATAAGAAACGGAATGGATATGAAGTTTTGGTTACTTTTTGCTTGCCTCATTGAATACTTTTACATAACTAACTTTGGACCAGTTTGTTTCAGCCAATTTGCTACCCCTTTGCTAGGACTTGCTACATGTGTAACAAAATCCACAAAAATAAGAAACATATATGATTGTAAATAACTCAATGCAACAAAAAACACTACATATTATTGCTTCTTATAAAATATTGTACTAACACACATATAAAATAAACAAAATAGTTGATGTACCAATATTCTCCGGGCGCCACCATGACATCAAAAGGGCTAGTAAAATAACGCCCAACAGCTACAACATCATCACCTGGAGAAATGTTCATTAAAGTAGAATGTTGTGGAAGCTGGAACGATGTCTCTCCAGATTCAATGAAGTTTGAATCATTGATTAACCTTAATGTTGCAGCTTGAACCCGATAATCAGACTTAAAACTTATAACAACAAAGTTGAAATGAAAGCCATATGCGCGCAATTCTCCATTGACTGATTTGCCATCTGAAAAATTCACAACCACCTAGAACAACAAATATGATCCACAATTATAGCTGACCACTAGTAAGATCAAGTAAGCCAGAGAGACTAATAATGTAATAAAACACCTACCTTGAGGTTGTCAGCAACAACATTCTTGGCATATGCATAATCAGTATGAGGCCTAATAAGATTTGCCGTAGAAAAGATGATACCACTATGATTGTCATCGCTCTCAACTATGACTCCAGAACACATATACAACTCCTGTTCACCTGAATTGATAAGTAATCACCTGTGTAAATTGACAACACAGAAACATGGACAAGGACAACATGAATTGATAAGTAATCACCTGTGTAAGATACTAGAGAGACGACGGAAGGAGAACCACTTAGAGCGGCTCGCTTAGTGTTAATATCAAGATACTTATTGATCTCAAAAGCCGAAAACTTTGGACGTTGAAGAACCAACTCATGTGGACAACTTTTAAAACTTGAAGCTGTCCAAAAGAATATATAGTACTGTAAAACACCTTACTAACAAAACACTTTAATACAAACAACACTCAAGTAAATAAAATTGAATAAATAAAAAGTTCCTGCTTATCACCTCTTCCGTCTACCTTCCTTCTCCAAGGATTGAAAGAAGTTTCCATTTGCTCTTCGTTAAAATAAATTACAATTAGAGTAGCAATTACAAACAACCTAACAAATAAATTACAGATTACAGTTAAAATAGAGTATAAATTTAAAGTAGCAAATAAACGCTAACAAACAGAGAATCAATTTAGAGTAAAATAAAGACTCCATTAACATTCAAATAAACTACGAGCAACAAATTAACGGAATAAAACACAATTCTGTAAATAAATTAATAATAAGAAAATTATAAAAATGAACAAGACTGACACTCACCAACAGACAAAGAGTGAGAGGCCGCGAGTGGAGAGAAGTCAGATAGCTAAGAGTGTAAAGGCCACTACGCGAGCTTCTGCCGCCGTGGAGCCGAGCCGAAGACCGCTGTGCTACTGCTAAGTGCTAACTAGGGCTGTCAATTTGGTTATCAAGCTTAATTACTTTTAAACTTGAAATAAAACGCATATTATAAACTGAAATTACTGAACTAAATGAACTGTAACTGAACTTAACTGAACTGAGTCAAACTGAAACTGAATTTAACTGATAATATAAAACTGAAACTGAACTGTAACTGAACTGAACAAACTAAACTGAAATTAACTGTTTGAAAACTGAAATTAACTGTTTAAAATAAAACTAAAACTGAAATTAACTGAACTGAAATTAACTGAACTGAATTAATTGAACTGAAATTAACTAACTGAACTAACTGAAACTGAAATTAACTGAACTGAAATTAACTGAACTGAAACTTAACTGAAACTGAACTGAACTGATTAACTGAAACTGAACTAACAACCTTAATCAACTGAACTGAACTTAACTGAACTGAGATTAACTGAAACTGAACTTAACTGAACCGTAATCAACTAAACTGAAACTTAACTGAACTGAGATTAACTGAAACTGAACTTAACTGAACCGTAATCAACTGAAATTGAACTTAACTGAAACTAAAATTAACTGAACCTTAATAAAGTAATAAACTAAAACTAAAATAGACCTAAAATTTATGCAAATATGTATTCAAATTATGCAACTATTATTGATTAATCAATATTATAATGTTATTTATATTTATTATATCTATAAATGAAATTTTAAAAGTCTATAAATTACACCTAAAAAAGATAAACGTTGAAATAATTCATGAGTTGATTTATCAAAATGAAATAATAAGCATGTTATGTTATGATATATTAATTATGATCGATTATCAAGTTTAAATAACGTAATTATCTAATATATAACAATATTTTTGTATATTGTAATTATCTAATTGATCTTAGATGAAGTTGATTGTGTAACATATTATGATCTATTAATTAACTTTGAGGTGATTTTGAATCTATTAATAACTTAGATATTGATTTTTTAGTCGAATTTGATGTCATGTGGCTCACAACTAACGACATCCATAGAACTTAATTGAGTTCACCTTTATAATTCTCATCGTCTATAAATTCATGATTGACAACATCGTTAAACCAACACGAAGCTATTTTAGACCAAATTGGGACAATATTGTACTAAATAACTATAAATCAAATTGATTCTGATCTGGTTAAATAAGTGAGCTATCTTGAAACGCATCAACCAAACTCGAATCAATCCCAATTCCAACTCAACTGAATTGAACCGAAACACCAACATTAAACAAACCAAACGGAATTGAGCTCAATCGATATCAACCAAACGGAATTGAACTCAATCGATATCAACCAAATTCGAATGAATTGGGTTGAATTGAATTATGGTTTATAGAATTGTACTAAACTAATATCATCCAAAACTGAATTGAACTAAATCTCACTAACTGAATTGAACTGAACCGAAATCGATATCAAATTGATCTGGATCTTGGTCAATAATTGAGCTAACTTGAAATACTACCAACCAAACCCGAACCCATCCCAATTCCAACTCAACTGAATTCAAACAGAACCAACATAAAACAAACAAAACTAAATTAACTCAATTGAAATCAACCAAATTCGAATTGAATTGAGTTGAACTGAATTATGGTTATTGAATTGTACTAAACTAATATCATCCAAAACTGAAATGAACAGAATCTCAACTTACTGAATTGAAACTGAAACGAAACCGATCAAAAGAAACCAAACTGAACTTAAATATTAGTACAAGCGATTGACTGAACCGAAACGAACCCAAACTGAACTGGATTGAATTGAGAAAACGTCCTATACTGAATTGAACTGACACGATACCAACCCAAAACTGTAACCGAACTAAACTTCGTCTTTAACTGAAATTGAACTGAACCGATACCAACACAACAACTGAACAACTAACCGAACTTCGTTTTAACTGAATTGAATTGAACCGATACCAACCAAAACTGAACTGAACTGAACTAAACTTCGTTTTAACTGAATTGAACTGAACTGTACTAAACTGAACTGTTTCAATCCGTCCAAAACTGAACTGAACTGAACTGAACTTGGTCGAACTGAATTGAACTGAACTGTTATCAACTGAACTGAACTGAACTGAACTGAACTTGGTCGAACTGAATTGAACTGAACTGTTATCAACTGAACTGAACTGAACTGAACTGATTTGTCGTTAAACTGAATTGAACTGAACTGTATTGAACTGAACTGTTTGGGTTCAACCATAACTGAACTGTTGATCCGAATTGACAGGCCTAGTGCTAACCAACAAAGTACCGGTGTTTCGATTTAAAAAGGTTACATAGTTAACATGTTTTATTTTAGAGCGCTATCCCCGATAAATGTCCGTATTCTTTGCAATTCCGCAAATACAGTCCAAGTTTTAGTATTTCCCGAAATGCCGTCCACGTCATCGGCTCGGTTTAATCCAATTTTTTTGGCCCGTTTTGAACAAAACCGCCAACTTAGTTGGCGATAATTAAAACACAAAACCGCTACCTAAGTTGGCGGTTTTGTCTTGATAACCGCCAAATAAACTAGCGGTTTTGAGGGTAACACCGCTAACTTAGGTGGAGGTTTCGTGCTTTAATCACCGCCATCTAAGTTGGCGGTTTTCAGTAGGACAGAAATCTTGACAATTTGTTTGTCCCTTAACCCACCTTATATACACCATGCTACCAAACCTGCAATAAGAAAAAGCTCCAAAACAACCCACCACCAACACAAACTAAAACCATAACCACTTCCACATCATTTCACAACAACCACAATAATCAAACTCCCACAATTCAAAACCAACCAAGTATCAAGTTTAAAATCATAAAATCTTTAAACTTGACAAAAGTAACATGTAAACTTTTACATAATAATAATAATTACAAACTTTTACATAATAATAATAAGAATTTCAAACTTCATAATACTAATACTGATTGCAAACTTTTAAACACTAGAGCTGAATAGCTTACTACCTATATGTACAAGCTAAGATCGTTCATGCCTTTTCCCTAGAAGTGACGATGTAGAAGAACCAAAAGCTCCCTCGTCCTCCTCTTGAATATCTATTAGTGGACGATGAGCAGTAGGCAATTTTCGCCTACTTACATATGTATGCTGCACTAGAGGCGGAGACAGGATAGGTGTGCTAGTAGATGTACATGTAGGAATCAGAGGAGTTGAATGTGGTGGTGGCGGGGGAGTGGGTGGTGGAGGAGGCGGGGGAGGAGGAGGTGATGGTGGTGGTGTAGTGTTGCGTGGTGGTCGAAAAGCCTACGATGATTGTCCACTACGTGATGTCGTCTGAGACTGCCTAATGGAAGGAGTGGCTGTGATTGTGCTCGACTGAGTGCTCGAATGCGGTGATAGCTGACGAATAAGGTGCGATTGGTCTACAGTAGCCAAGGTCTGCGAACAATATGTGGCGAGACTCTATATGGTATGGACAAGAAAAGGGTAAGCCTTGTCCTGCGGTAAGTCTGATGCTTTACTCAACCTAGAATGCAACTCTGTCACAGCTTGAGCCTACATAAATGAAGCACAATATTGGTTTCCAAAATAAATAATTAACTTGTGTGTATTAGAAGTCTTCATACCAAGACGAAGTTTGAAGTGACGGGTCGACACTGGCTAGATGACCCACTGTTATCCGAAATTGAAGGGATGATGATCAGTCGAGTAATACGTTTGTACCATGCCATATAATCAACCATGACTGCTGGTGCGGAATCTACCAACGGAGTGCCTTGAACCAACAGTTTTGACTTCGAATAGACCTCTGTCGTAGTCAAAAGGTATAACTTCATGATGCATAGCTTTTTCCATATTGACCTCAATACTTTTAGTGGCCTTTTTCGCTGAATTGATGACCCTCTTCAAGCCTTATTTTGCCCCAACTTCGGCGCGTCGCGAAGTAGGAGTTAACTCGATAGTAAGTTATTTGAACTAACGCTGTGATTGGAAGTCGTCGTGCACCTTTGAGTACTCCGTTGAAAACCTCAGACATGTTAGTTGTCTTGACACCAAATCGAAAACCACCATCGTGATGCATGGACCACTTCTCATACGGAATCTTCATCAAGTACCGACGTCCCTCAACATTTAGGGTCCCAATTCTAGTCATGTAGTAATCAAATTTCTTCTTCTACCTTGCATCGGCCGCCTTGCCAAATAGGTTCTTAACATGGGTGCTCTTAAATCTACTGTTGATGTTCGATGCTAGATGTCTGGTACAGAACCTATGAAAAGCATGAGGTTGTTCCTAATAGCTTTCAATTTCATTCATCGAAGCTAAAATTCCCGCATGACGATCCGATATGACACAAATTCCTTGTCTTTAGGTGACACGAAGTCTAATGCAAGCCATGAACCACGACCAACTGTCATTGTTTTCACCTTTAACAATAGAAAAAGCAAGTGGGAATAGTTGAATGTTAGCGTTAGTTCCCATCACAAAAAGCAAAGCTCCCTTGTATCGACCATACAAGTGTGTTCCATCAATTGTGATTAAGGGCCTACAATGACGGAAACCATCAATTGATGGCTTGAAAGCCCGGAACACACGACCAAATACGCGCATAGAAGGATCTCCACTGTCAAACAATTTCCACTCCACAAAAGTACCAACATTTGATTCCTTCAGCGCCTGCATATACTATGGCAACTCCTCGTACGACTCCTCCCAATCACCGTAGATGATGTTGATTACCTTATGTTTTGCTAGCCAAGCTCTCTTGTAAGTAATTGTAAAGTGGAACTTCTCTTTGACTATCTAAACAATTGTTTTGATCTTCAAAGAAGGATCCACACGAATTAAATCTAAAATAGAATTACAAACAAACTCAGAGGTAAGAAGCTTGTGATCAACACAATCACTCTCTCGAGTCTCTCCTACGCAATTGCTTGCATGAGGGCCATTGTACTTGACAATCTTGAATGTAGGAAGGGCTGGAACTTTTGTTGCCCTTAGCCTCCAAGGACAACTGCATTGTGTTTTCCTCTTACATTCAACCACGTATTTGTATGGCTCAACCTCCACAACTCGAATTGTTTGGTTTCTTGAAATGTTGTAATATTTAATGGCATCTTTCAACTATTGTAATGAGTCGAACTCCTAGCCAATTTGAAACTCCCCTTCGGAATTGAAAGTAGTCTTCCCTAACCAAGTCATCCATGATTGATGAGCGGCGTAATCAACTTCAGGAACCTCAATGAAATCTTATGTTGGTGCACTATCTTTTATAGCCTTGTCATAAGCCTCACTTAAATCTTCATCATCGTGTTCATCACTATCATTACTACGATCTTCATTCCCAAACACATCAACATTGTTAGGATCTAGGGAATCTAGGGAAGGATATTGTTGAATTGCATTTGAAGTACCCGCTTGAGTGGGCGAAGAAAGCTCATAAAAGTGTTGGTTGGAAAACTCATAATCTACAAGCATTCTCATGAAAGAACCCATCTCAAAACCAGGGTTGACAAGACTATTTAGCGCAGAAGATTGTTTAGGAATATACTCCATCAACAATTGCATAGTCGAAGCAGAAGTTTGGGAAACGACAATCCACATGGCTCTCCATAACCTAATCGATTGCATAAATACATAACACAAATGAAGAAACAATTAATAACTCCATTGTAACTTTAATTATTCGAAAACAAAGGGGAATTATTACCTTATTCAGGTTGAAGGCAAACAAACAGGGAGGCGCAACAGTGGAGAAACGACAAAGAGAGCGAGAGAGGAGAACTTCAGCTCCAAGGCGGCGCAACGTCAGTGGTGGCGGGCCTCCGATGTACCAACTGGGCGGCGAAGAATGAAGGAAAGGAAGAAGAGACCACGACGGCTGCATAGAGGAGTATTACTTTCGAAATTGCGTGAGAACGTGCTACGTGCTTTTAGACTAAGGACCCTAGCTTTGCATTGATAACAAACAAGTTATTGAGTCATGTAACAGTCCTCATATAGCAAGGTGATCATTCCTTATGCGTTGTAATGTCGAAGTGGTTATAAACTAGAATCATTAGGCTTTACGTCTTTGTTGAGTCATACATTTGTAAACGAACATCGGACCTTTGAACTTCACCTTTTCAAAAAAGAGACAAAAAAAAGAGAAGAAAAAAGAAAAAAAATGGCAAAAAAAAGTGAAAAATGAAAATAAAAGGCGAAAGGCAAATTTCCGACGTTCATGCACTTTTTATATTTTTTAATCAGTTAATAGGTAAGGGAATGATCACCCCTAAGACATGCATTGTATCACAGGTTGATTCGTCATGGAACTTAACTTTTTGTCCATGTGCAAACAGGATAGGGCTGAGCTTGAACACGCCGCCGGTCTGGGTTCAAAAACACAGGGCTCGATAGGTTCGGGGTGAGCAACCGGTCACTTCATCAACTCCAAGGGGTCGGACTACTCGGAAGCCCATTTCGAATTCTAGACTCACTTTCACTAGCACGATAGACACTGAAGACATAGGACAATCCACATCTCATTCAATGGGAGAAAAAAACGACGCCATGGCCTAGATGCAAGCCACCATTGACACCTTGCAAGCCAAGCTTGCTGCACTTGAGCAAGCTAAGTCATTCGAGTTCACTCTTAAGAACCTCGAAAAGATGGTCCTTAAGGAAACCAACAAGAGTGCCTACTTTGAGAAACTAGAACTCGAGGACATTTCAGCTAAGATCCCCGAGAAATTCTCTGCTGCAGACTTGCCAAAGTTCAAGCCAATTGACGATCATAGATTCAACCTCAAGGGGTTTAGGGCCACCATGGCTATCAATGGAATTGATGTTGCTTTCTTCCCTAAGTTTTTTACCATGTCACTCGATCTAATATGTCAAAAGTGGTTCTTTTCACTTTCCGACAAGGACATTGCCACTTGGGATGACATCACTTAGGTGTTCATGACGCGATACCACAACAACATCCAGGTTTCCACCTCTCTTAATTAGGGAACTTGAAATCATCAAGAAAGATGAAAAGGTGATAAGTGCCAAAAAATGGTCACATTTAGGCACTTATATCTTCCTTATTTTAACCATTATGTGTGTTTTGGATATCATTTCACTAACCTTTTGGTTAGATTTCCACTTTGTTTAGTTTTGCGAAACTTTGTTGGTTTTTAGTGGTTTTTATAGGTTTTTCTTTAGTTTTCTCTTCTTTTCTATATTTGTATACTCAATTGAAAGCTTTGTGAGTGATTTACAAGTTGCCTAGATGTGCACATGTTTCTGTTAAGCTTTCCAACTTGTTGGTTTGTTTGCGGTTACTTTGGTTGAGCCTTAAGGCACTTGAACGTTTGCTCTAACATTTTCTTCGAGCCATACATTTCTGTATACTTYGAATTTGCAGGTTAGACTTTTTTCATTGGAAAGTAGACTCCGAGAGCTTTCCAACGGTATATTAAAAGCTGCAATCCGATCACCGAGCAAGAAGTTATGGCCGTTTGAAGTTGAGCAATTTCATCTTGAGGTTTGCACGCGCATGGCACGCGCCTGCAGGAGCTCCCTCACTTCCAGAATGGTTTTACGCGCGGTTGTGCCTCCTTGGGATTGCACGCGCGTCCCACTCATGTGCACGCACCTGCATAAACTTCCTTTCATTCCGGAATCGTTTTAGGCGCACACACACGTCCTTGGCTTGTCCGCGCCCCTGCATGAGCCTCCTGGGGTCGCACGCGCGTTTGCATGCGCCTCCCCTACCCGAGCCTGCAGCCTTTCTAAAACACTTTTTGCCGCGTCCGCGCCTCAACTGGACCATACGCGCCTCTGCACGCGCGTCCACACGCGCCTACGTGGCAGCCCTGGACGTTGACTCTTGACTTGTTGACTTGACTTGGAGGAAGTTTTGAAGCACATGTGTAAATTTGTAATAGCAAACTTGGAAATAAGAGCTTATATTTTGGGCTTTTTATATATAGTTTGAGGAGAGAGAAACTAAGGAGTAAGTAGTAAGAAGTAGACAAAATAAGCATGCAAATTCAAAGCTTTCAAACGTGTTGGTTTGCTTATGGTTGTTTTGGTTGAGCCTTAAGGCACTTGAACGTTTACTCTAACATTTTATTCGAGCCATTTCGTTTCGTATGCTTTGAATTTGYATGTGAGACTTTTTGCATTGGAAAGTAGGCTCCGATTTCTTTCCAACGGTATATTACAAGCTGCAATCCGATCACCGAGTAAGAAGTTATGGCCATTCAAAGTTGGGCAGTTCAGTAGTGTGTAGCACGCGCGTTCCACTCTCGTCCGGGCGTGACTGCACGCGCCTGCAGGAAGACGCCCTCCTTCCAGAATGGTTTTAGGCGCAGCCACGCCTCTTGGGTTTTGCACGCGCATCCCTTAGGGGCCCGAGCCTCCGCCTGCGCGTGGTCTTCCACGCCTGCATAGCCTCCCTCACTTCCAGAAGCATTTTATGCGCGGCTGCGCCTCTTGGGTTTCGCACGCGCGTCTGCGCGCGTGTCCTATGGCCACACGTGCCTCCGCCCGCGCGTGGTCGTCCGCGCCAGCATAGGTTCCCTCACTTCCAAAAGAATTTTAGGCGCGACTGCGCATCTTTGGCCTGCACCCGCCTTCTAAGCTCACACGCGCGTCCGCACGTGCCCCCCTCGTCCGCGCCTGTAGCCTTTCCAGTAGAGTTTTACGCGCGTCCGTGCCTCCCTGGACCTTCACGCGCATCTGCTCGCGCGTCACCTTCTGCACGCGCCTCTGCACACGCGTTCACGTGGCACTCCTGGATGTTGAATTCTGCAGGTTGACTTAACTTGGAGGAGGTTTTGAAGCACATGTGTAAATTAGTATTGGCAAACTTGTAAATAGATGAGCTTGTATTTTGGGCTTTGTATATATAGTTTTAGGAGAGAGAAAACAAGTAACAATTTGAGTGACAATTACAACATAGCATAGATTAGAAAATAGATTTTAGAAATTCTTTTCTTCTTCTTCTTCTTCTTCCTTCAATCCACCATTAGAGAGTAGTTTCAAGCTTTTCATTTTACCCTAGTTTTCTCATTTCTTGCTCAATTCTTACATATCTTATATGCTTTGACCTAAAATTTCGAGGTAATTTCATTTCATTGCTTAGATTTCAGTTTTATTAATGTTTGCTCTTTGTTTTATATGATTTTCGTTTTTGCAATTTTTGTGGGTATTGTTGATACTTGTGCTTTTGAATTCTTTTGCTTCTAGATTGTTTCCCCTTGTGTTTGTGAAGGTTTTGGTTCTAATTTTGCTTATTTTGGAGTACTTTTAAGTAGCTTTCTTTGATACCCTTTTGTTGTTGAAATTCCTTGCTTTAATGGCTTCTTGTCCTTGTCTTTCCTTTGTTTTTCTTGCTATTCATGTTGTAATCATGTTGTGTAAGTAGTTTAGTATCTTAGGCGAGCTAGTTGTCCCTTCTAAATCTTTACAATGCCAAGATGATATAATTTGTTCTCTCCAATCACCATTTATGCCTTGATTTGCAATTTTTCAACCCATATTGCTTTGGATTTGGCCACCCATTGTTTTGTGAGGTGAGAGGTGATTGATTGAACYCTTTGCAAGGGATTGTGAGGTTTGACTTGAGCATTGGTTTGATTCTTGATTGCTCAATTCTAGTAAAAGCTTAAAGGGATTTGGGTTTGAACTTTGATTGAGAGGGTTAATTGACTTGGGAGATGATGTTAATCATATTTCAAAACCATGATTGCAATCACCTTATTTGTTGGAGATGAACTCAATGTTTGATTGGCATTTCACTTAACTATAGAAGGTGACACTAGTTACTCCTAGGTGTTTAGAGTAATTGTTTTCTTGAAGCTTATTTCAAGAGTTTGCATTAGCTAGTCTTAGTTCAATTTCCCCCTTTCAAAGTATGTTTACTTCCCAAGCTAGTGTAGTTTAGATTTAGACACTTTTTGTTACCTTCCCAGAGGATCAACCCCTTAATTACTACTATTCTTAGGTATAGTTAGTAGTATCGAAATATACATTGTATTTTGAGAGCACTCAGTTAGGTTTTAACTCAACGACCCTAGTCGGGGCCCTTCACATACGAGGAACGATACTCTGCCATAGAGAAACTAAGCTTGGATTTAGTGTGGGCATCGCACAAGTTTCGACATTACTTGCTCACACAGACCATACACATTGTATGCAAAGGGGATCCTCTGAAATACCTCTTTGAAAAGCCAACAGTCAATGGATGCATGTCTAGATGGATGGCTATAGTCGCCGAATTTGACCTTAAGTTCGTACCTCAAAAGTCATCAAAGGTAGTATTGTCTCCGAGTTCTTAGCAGACTCTCCAGACGAAGTCGTTCCTGAGGACTTTGACTTTCCAGACGAAGAGCTTATGATGACCGAGGAAGACACTTGGTCGTTATACTTCGATGGTGCATCTAATAAAAAAGGATGTGAAGTTGGAGTRCTTCTAATCTCACCGCAAGAGGAGCACACCCCAATTTCCGTCAAGCTCGACTTTGACGTCACTAACAATGCCGTAGAGTACGAAGCATGTATTCTAGGTCTACAAGCTGTCGTTGCAGTTAACATTAAGAGATTAGGGTATATGGTGATTCCTCACTCATCATAAACCAGATTTCAAGACGATGGAAGGTACGAAGTGAAAGCCTTGCTCCGTATCAGTCTTATCTAGAGAACATTGCATCCTAGGTACACGAATTCGATCGAACACACCTACCTACGACGCGAAGACAATAAGTTTGCAGATGCACTAGCAAAACTCGCATCCATGGTGTGAATTCTGAGTTCAAGGGCCCAAATGCCCCTAGTCATTAAACGAAGACAAGAATCARCATATTTCTGCACTTTAGACGAAACAAATGAGGTGCCCAACCTCGATCAAGAAGAGYCATGGTACAAAGACATCAAAGACTACCTAGACACTGGAAAATACCCTTCTAGTGCAACTAAAAAGCAACAAAGGGTTCTGAGGCGTATCGCATCTCAGTACCTACTTCAAGGCGGAGAACTCTACAAATGGTGTCTACCTACTCTACATYGCTCAACAAGTAAGCAAAACAGTCATGGAGCACATCCATAACAGAATCTGTGGCACCCACATGAATAGCAGGCTCTTGGCCTCTAAGACTATAAAATTTGGGTATTACTGGACCACCATGGAAAGGGATTGCATGCAATACGTTCGTACATGCGACACCTGCAAAAAATAGTCTAATGCACTTCATGTTCCTCCATCTCTCTTATCCACGTTTGTCTCTCTATGGCCTTTCTCTACACGGTGAATAGACATAATAGGAAAGATTACACTGCCCGGGCAAGGAGGTCATGAATTCATACTTGTGGCCATAAATTACTTCACAAAGTGGGTTAAAGCAGCACCATATCCTAAGCTTCAAGCTAATCACGTGTCAAAATTCATAGAGAACAACATCACAAAGTGGATCCCTCATGAAATCATTATTAACAACGACTCCCACTTTCAAGAAGAATATGCAGATATGATTGCCAAATATAAGATTCAACACCAMAAGTCATCACCATACAGGCCACAAGCCAATGAGGCAGTCGAAGCAGCTAACAAAAATCTCAAAATAATTATCTCTAAGATGACGGAGAATTATCGAGATTGGCCGCAAATGCCACACTTCGCTGTATGGGGTTAAATGACCTCAATTCGCACTTCAACGGGGGCTACTCGTTTCTCACTAGTCTATGGTGCCGAAGCTATTCAACCAGTAGAACTAGAGATCCCGTCTCTACGCATCGTCCTAGAAAGCAAACTCATAAAAGTAGAATGGGTAAGGGCAAGATTCGACGAGTTAGCTTATCTCGATGAAAAACGGCTAGCAGCCTGGCATCATGTGCAAGCATACCAAAAGAGGGTCGAACGGTACTTCAAAAAGCGGGTAATATCACGAGGCATCAAAGAAGGTGATTTGGTTCTTAAAGCACTTCACAAAACAGTTCTAGATCCTCGAGGCAAGTTTCATCCTAATTGGGCAGGTCCTTACATTGTCAAGAAGATCTTACCTAAAGGGGCAGTTCAACTAATGGAAACAAATGGTGATAACTTCCACAGTCTCACCAACTTAGACCAGCTCAAGAAATACTACATCTAAGGCATACACGCGCACCGCATCTCAGCAGCACAATAGCACCATGCATTAGAACTATGATGGCTTGATTCCTTGTGGGATAGGTAGGCAGCCTCGCCCTAGGGCTCGACCATAATAACAAGCTAAGTGCCCTACTTGTTTTGAGATTAGCAAGTGAACAACAGTCAAGCGGCAATTGGACGAAGTTTTCTTTAACATGCTCAAAGTAAAAACAATGTATAAAAATCAATGCAAGTTCGTAATTTATTAATACTTGTAATTAAAATTGAGCAACTACAATACAAAAGGAAACTTCAAGTTCCAAAATTCACTTATTACATGCAAAAGCGGCTCGCAAGCCAATCACTTTATTAACTCATTAATAAAACAATCATTAAAACAAACAAGAGTTGTGGAATAAAACAATCACTCCTGCCTCTCCTCTTCTTGGTCCTTAATTGACATCATCCTTTTTCGCACTTGAGCTCTCACCTTTAGGCTTCCTCACCCATTTGCATCTCTTAGGTCTTTCTTCCACAGCAGCCTTCCCTTTTCCTTTAGCGTCCCCTCCAAGCACCTCTTTAGGCCCAAGTCTTCTTTCAGCAACGTTTGAAYCAATCCTCAAAGGAGGAAGTCTTTCAAGCCTACTCCAAACGGGCACCTTCTTAGGACCAAGTATGTCCTTAGCAAAAATAGCTCTAGACTTAGCAGTAGGGGTCTCAGTAGAGTCACAGTCCAGTCTCTTACTGTTGTAATTGTCCTTCTGCTCCGCACGTATTGCCTCAACACGACTCATCACATCAGTGGCATTCATCCAGACACGATAATGAGCAGAAATCTTGTGGTCACCTCGAGCAAGTGGGGTCACCTCAAGTGTAGAATGGGATTCCCAGTACTTCTCCCACTCAATGGCATTGCCCGAATGCAAACGCTTGTCCTTAGGACGAACCGTGTCAACAGCGGGAATGAGTTGAACTTTCCCGAATTGCCTCATCACCCTTGAAGGGAAATAAAAGGTCAACGCAGTTAAGCTAGCCACGCACATATATGAAGACAAGCGAGTATGCACTATACTCCTAATTCCCCCACTAAGGGACAGTCCACCGTACGAGAATGCCACGGTCAACAAGGATAAGAATCCACTCATGCTGAGATTTGTTGACATGGACCCTCTTATAGAAAAATAATCCCTTAGCAGAATATTTGTCAGGATTCTGGGGCGCCTCAACTAGGCTCAAACGCTCCATCAGCCAAATCTGTAAGTAATAGCAGCATGTGCAATATTTAGTCATCACATCACCAAACAAGTAATAATATTTGTATAAATGCACTATTTTGCAAATATTCAAACAAAATATTGCACCTGCAGTAAAATAGGGCATCCAGATAAGGGCGCATGTGCATCCTTCTTAAGACGGTCGAGCATCATGAATAACTCCCCCGTGCACAACGACATAGGAGTACGACTGGCCTCACATTGCTCAACAATAGAAATAATGGTAGCATGACCAACATTGGGCTTACCATGGACAAATAGGAAACGGGCAAACAAGCAGGTCATAATTTCACATCTACGGTTAATTCTACGGCAAGAAGCATCACTAGAAATATAGTCAACTAAAGCAAGCAGATCAATTTCCCGACCATGCACTATGCGTCGTGAAATAGTTGGGCTAAGTATCAAGTATCGCTCATATTCATCAACAAAGTGATCAAAAGTATTAGGGATACAAGGGAGACTTACAATAGGCCAGTCAATAATAGCACCAAGTTCCACAGGCAAAGGAGCAATTTCATTTTCCCGAAGACAATGCATCAACGGGTCTCACAGGCTTATAGCAGCATAAAGGAGGTTTGTGTAAAGACTTACATACCTTAGTCAAGAGAACATCACAATTCAACCTTTCAAGGTCCTCCTTTTCACGAGCATCCATGTTTCAAAGCACATCATTCAAGGCATTAGCAAAGTCTATCTCCATTAGATTTGTTGCAAAATTCTATGATGTAATGAATTTAATGAAATTCAAAGCAATGTAAGAGAGGTTTTTAAGAACTAAAGAGCTTGTAATGAATGAATTAGGGCATACATAAACCCCTATTTATAAGCAATAAGGGCAAACAAACCTGCCAAAAATCGAGCAAAAATAACTCGATTCTGGGAATAATTGTGCCTAGTCTGGGCGCTATTATGCCTAGTCTGGGCGCTATTATGCCTAGTTTGAGCTTGTTTTTGGCCGATTTTGCTCTTTTTAGCTGCTCCCACGCATAATGGCACACAGTTCTTGGTCAAATCTAGGTCCTATCCTGCATTTTCAAGAGGGAACGAGTTGACATTCTCCTCAACAACGCAACATACACAACAACACATGACGATCGACGTCATCTTAGAAGTAATTACATGCATTGCATATAGTTAGCAAGTTGGCTTTTGCAAATTGTAATCAAAGCTCGGCATTACAAAATGAGCTATATCTAGAGTCATATATAAGTCTAGTCATATTTACACAAGCGCTCGAGTCTAAGATAGAATCGAGTCAAGCAAAAGTCAACAAATAAGTCTAAGCAGGTCTAAGCTAATTAAGTCCTAATATAAACAAATGCAAAGCTAGGATCACCCCCCGTTTAGGTACATCTATTGCTCGCGGCACGTTGAAAAACCAAGTGACGCTAGCACCCGCAAGGCAGACTTGTCCAGCAGTTCATTAGGGAAAGGAACTATAACAGAGGTTCCTGGTATGGTATATTAAGCCGAGGGTCCAGGCCGAGAATGGGAAGTCGAAGCTCCACACCAGTTAGGGATCGGTCTCATCGATCTGTACGTTGTCGTTGTCATCAGCATCCTCATCGTCCCCCTAACGAACCTGCACAAGGATTTTCAAGTCCAACACGGATTCCAGACCCTACAAAACATTGAAATCAGGAGATTTGGTGCACTTACCGAGTCCCTCAACTAACAAAAGGCATTGTTCCAAGCATCTATTATCCCCAGCATCCTAAAAACGCCTACGCGAGGCATCTATTTCACAAAACAGACAAGTTAGCACATGAGTTAATACTGGCATGAAAAGGCAAAATCGAAATGTTCCCTACCTAGCCAGCTCCAGGGGGCATTGAGTTCTGAGCACGCCTTGCGGCCGGAAGAGCAGGCCCAATGAACTCTTCTAGGTTAGGACGGATCCTCAAGTCAGCAAAGGGGATCTCACCGAGGTCAAAATCAGGCTGCACGAGCCAAGTCAAAGTTAGTGCACAACTAGCAAATACAAAGAAAAGGTGTAGATAGGCAAGACTCATACCTCGGCAACTAGCTCGACTCGGGGGGCTAGTCGCTCCTCAATGAAACGTGCATAGGCGTCATGACTCGTGTCCCCAAGCAGGAAGTGGTACTCCACCGCCTCACCATGACTCAAGTGGTTGGACAGCGTGGTAACCAACAGTTCCTCATCCATCATAGTGACTTGAGGATCCTAAGTCACTGCATGCGCAGATAGGCTATGTTGCCTTATTACACGCTCCGCAAGCTACCAGACAGGCCCTTGAGGTCCTAAGAAAAGACATCGCCTAATGGCAAACTCAATTGATGCAGTGAGCCTCCTCGATCTCGCACAAAGCCCTGAGAGAATCAGAATCATAGGTGGAAACGTAGGCAAAAATGTTAGCAATAAAGACAAGCAAGCAAGCAGCATGCAACCGCAGGTGCAGGTAAAACTAACACATTTGTTTTGCAAGTACCAGGTACTTTGGCTTTCGTTTTACAAGATTTTACACTCTATAGATACATACATTTGTCCCTAGCCCAAAAAGGCCAACGATAAGACACCCCTCGCAACCAACGAGTCAAATCGAGAGAGCTAGGACCCTGACATGCCCTAAAAAAGGCTAATTCCTTTGCACCGAACACCTATTCCAAGTATGTAGCAACTCAAAAATAAGTTTTAATCTTCAAAATGATTTTGACTTATTATTAAACATTTTTCTTTTTTCGGAATTTTTCCAAGCATTTTCGGTAATTTTCAGAATTTTCAGAGATTTAATTAATTTTGCGATAATTAATTAAATTGTGAACACAATAACAAAATTCTCAGAACTTTAGCACAACACCCTACAATTCACAAGGAATTTTTACATATTTTTTCCTTACTATTCACAAGCTAAAATGCAAAACCGAGCATAGCGGGCCATCCCGGGATTTTCGCCTCAAGACCTGCATCCCGTGGAAGCCGAAAATCCCGAGCATCATGGTAATATCAGCCATTATTGCAATAATATCAACTATGATCGTTTGAAATTGCGCATATATTTTATACGATTATATTACGATATTATTTCATCACAATCGCGAATATCGCAATAATATCCGTAGTAATYGCAATAATATCGAATAATAATCGTATTACATCACGTACGATTATATTACGATATTATACAATCGCAATCACGCTATTAGAGGCAAGCAAGTCGGCCTAATTACGCCCAAATTTTTTGGCATAGTTGCGCCCAAAACTTAACCTTTTTTTGGCCAATTTTGACCCTTGCCTGTAAATAGGGAGCCTCCCCTATTCATTTGACGAACTTTTGGCTTTGGATTGGCATTCTCTCACTCATCCGAATCTCTCTCTCTCTCTTATTCTCTCTCACAAACACTCTCAAACACATCCAAACACATTCAAACACAATTCAAACACATAAAAGCCTATTCAAAGGCTCTTTTGCAATAGATCTAAGAGTTTTTCAAGGGTTCTAGGTTCGACAAGGGTTCCTAAGGGTCCGAGGCAGTGTTCTTGGTCTTCGACATCGTGTTGCGAGGTAGGTTTGAGGCCAACGTCGCAATTCTAAACCCCCTTTAGCATGCTTGTTTAGAACATCCACTTTCTATGTAATTTGCATGTAATATTGATTAACAAACGAATTGACAATTTAAATTAAAAGCAACCTTAAGGCATAACTTTAAATTCCTCGTACGAGTGCTTGCATGCTTGTCTCACACGTATAATATGCTTTAATTAAGACCTGCAAATTTCATGTTTCGTGCCTAATAAGATAAGTATGGACATTCGACATTAGGCTCTTGGAATACGAAATTAACAACATATGCCACAACAAACTAGACACTATGTGCATAGTATTCTGTTAAACAACCCGCCTAGTAATTTTACATTCTTAGGGTTTAAAACGGAAAACTCTTTGTTGTCGTCTTTTTGACAATGAACTCGCAATAACTGAGTAGAGGCCGCTAGATGCGGGGGGGGGGGGGGGGGGGGGGGGGGGGGGGGGGGGGGGGGGGGGGGGGGGGGGGGGGGGGGGGGGGGGGGGGGTGTTGTGCACTACTTCACCCTTACCCTTGTCCCGTAATCCAGACCTTTGGTGCACTACCAGACATGGAGTCCTTTGCCCTGCTTTATGCAATTATTGACAAGGCTTAAAGCGGGTTCCCCAGCTTCCCAAAAGAAGTGTGGTGGCGACTTCCTCTACTCATTTTGAGTATAAACACACAACTCCTGGC
The DNA here is from genome assembly GCA_008642245.1 of Bassia scoparia. NCBI lineage: Eukaryota > Viridiplantae > Streptophyta > Magnoliopsida > Caryophyllales > Amaranthaceae > Bassia > Bassia scoparia. Next base: position 71,346 of record SNQN01000806.1, on the reverse strand, counting down.
ATACTCACAATATGCAAAAGCAAGAATTCAATTCTGGCAAACAAACCGAGTCTCCCTTAAATTGTACCCCTGGAGTAGAGGGATCGGACCCAGTCTGGCACCGTGAAGCCCCGACGCTTGTACAGCTAGCGTTCGGAAAATGTCAGTCGGCATAAAAGTCGTTGGTAAACCGGCTTTACCGATCGATAATCGGTCGGTGAAGTATTCCCGAYCGATTATTGACCTACAATACAGTCGAGGTTGTACCGACCGACTATCGGTCGATAATATCGACCGTCTTAACATCGATCAGTAAATGGTCAAAAGTTTTTGGCAGATAGAATTTACTAACCGAATAATTCAGTCAGTAAATCGGCTTTCGCGGCATTTTACAAAATCCATTTCCTACCGATTAATTCGGTTGATAAATTTTTTTGTCCCATTTATTACTAAAGATACGTACATTTTTCCTTAGCCCAAGACGCCTAATAATAAGAAACCCCTTGCAACACACAAACTGAATTGAGAGAGCTAGCGCCCTGTTAGACCCTAAAAGGCAAGTTTCCATTTCGTTGAGCACATTTTCCTAAACTAAGCACCATTAAAAAGGAGTTTTAATTTCCAAATAATTTTAAATTATTTATAAACATTTTTCTAGAATTTTTCTAAGCACTTTTGTCATTTATTGGAGTTTCTTACAATTTAATTAATTTTGCAATAATTAATTAAGTTATCAACACAACTACAAAAAATACAAAATTTTAACACATTGCACAATATTTTATAAGGATATTTTTGAAAATTTTTCCAAAATTTTTGGACTTGTGGAAAAATAGTTATGAATTCTCAAAGCAAAAATGCGCACCCGAGCGAAACGAACCTAGATTTACACCCTTTCCTTGCTCCCCAAGGTGTCCATGTACATGGCCGTGGGTTATTGATCAAGCTAAGTCATCGTAATAAAAATTTTTCCCATTCAATGAACCTGGATGTACACCCTTTCCTTGCTCCCCAAGGTGTCCAAGTACATGGTCGTGGGTTATTGATCAAGTAAGTCATCGTAATCACAATTTTTTCTAATTAAATGCGGTAAAATAAACTAATTATGAAAAGCAAAACCAAGCAATTTTGGCAAGGTTTTTGGTCGTAATTACGCCCACCTCATCAAGTTCTCCCACGTGAGAGAGTCCTTTAAATAGGACATTTTTGCTTTCGTTTCATTCGATTTGGAGTTATAACGAAGTGTTGGCGATATTTTCTCTCAAAATACTCCGAAAATACAACAATTTCGATTTAGATTTTATTTCAAAAACTTTTTCAAAATTCTTTCAAACACCTTTGCATTTCTCAAACATATCAAATACTTTTTCAAAAGTTCTTTAAGGTTTCTTTAAGGTTCTTAAGGGTCCTTCAAAGGCTACAAGGGYTCTCAAGGGTCCGAATCAACGTTCTCGATTAAAGGCACCGTGTTGCAAGGTTAGTTTGTGACCAATGTCTCAATTTCATTACACCCTTTTGCATGCTTGTTAGAAATTTGATTTTCTATGAAAATTAGCATGTAATATTGGTTAAACACTATTTCACATGAATTAAAATGAATCTTAAGCAAACTCTTAATTCTTGTTGAATGTTTGCATGCTTGCAGTCACACCATTTTTATGTCTTGAACAAGATAGACAATTTACATGTTCTCACGCCTAATAAGACTAATCTTGGACAAATTAGCTTTTAGGCACCTTGAATATGGATCTAAACAACACATTTCACAACAAAAAATTAGTCCTTATATGCATCTATTTTTTTCAAACAACCCACATAGTAATTTTCATTCTTAGGGTTAAAACAGAAATATCTTTGTTGTTGTTGTCTTTTTGACAATGGACACGCAATGATCGAGTGGAGGCCGCTAGATGCGGCGGGGGAATTGTGCACTAATTTGCCCTTACCCTTGTCCCCTAATCCATGACCATTGGTGCACGAACAGACTATGGAGTCTTTTGTCTTGCTTTATGCAATTATAAGCAAGCCTTAAATCGGGTTCTGCAGCTTCCCAAAGAAAGTGAGGTAGTGACTTCCTCTAATCGGTTTATGTATAATTCACATAACTCTAGGCTTACTCACACTATACAAAAGAAAGAATTCCATTCTAGAAAACCAAAGTCATCACCTGATTATATCCCCCGGGGCAAAGGGATCGGACCCATTCCTGCCCGGTGACGCCCCGACGCCCGTACAATTACAAACCGTTTTGTCAGTTGGTGAATCGTTTACTCCCTCCGTATTTCTTACTGAAAACTTTTGCCAAATTTGGAAATATCAAATTAGTGGAACTAGTTTTCTTTCCTTTTTTACATGTCATTTCTTCTTATATCTCTCTAAATCACGTGCTTCATTTTCTCTCTCTTTCACTTTCATAGTCACAACTAAAATTTGCTTAGGTGTTCGAGTCACTCCTAAAGTTTCCACTAAAAAGAAAYKGAGGAAGTATATTTTTTCTACCCCTAATTTTCCCTTTCACTAAATGCCAAAAATGCTAAAACAAATAGATAAACTATAAATTAAAGAAAAAGAAATTAAAATTACGGAATAAAATTATATATTAGATACTGATAATTCGGAATATACAAGAATAGCATATGTTGCAATTTSCAAAAGGGGAATACTATTCGAAGTCCAGTATTACTGGAATCGAAGTCCAACTTTCAAGTGTTCTACCATAAATACCCCTCCTTCCTTCCATTACTAATTCAACCCCAATTACACTTCTCTCTCTAAACAAATTCTACCGACAACCACCACCATGGATCCCAACCAAACCAAAGCCACCGGGAAATCGAAGGAGTCACTAGTCAAAGCCGCAACCGCACTTCTTCGAATAGCCACCGAGGCCGCGACGCAAGAGGTACTTTTTTTTTTATTTTTGTGCCAAAGATACCTGACGCCTTCCATGGGCATGGCGCCCATGGAAGGCGTCAGTTTTGGTAGCGTCCAACTAGCATACCTCAATGTCAGTAGGCCATTTCTCCTCCGATGAGTAATCCGACGATCAAGCACTACTGCGGGCCGGAGTTAGGAACGCGATGGTGGTCAAGGGTGTTGTAGGGTGCTCAATGTGTGATTAGTGGAAGAATTGGGTGGAGGTAGTGAGAGAAGTGAGGGAGGGGCAATGGAGGAAGTTTACATGAAAGTTGGACTTTTATTCTAGTAATACTGGACTTCGAATAGCAATCCAGTTTCCAAAATCTAAATGTGAAAATTTGACAAATAAAAACATACACTATAATAAAATGAAATCTAACTAAGAACTACGCTACGAAAGCTCTGGAAGCGCCAGAACCGTTTATGGGATCGTTGGGGGGGCCTCGTGGAAAGGGAGGTGGACCGCCGAATTACCTCATTAAAGACTCCATCGTCGCCATCATATGCTCCATGTACTTCATTTGCTTCCGGAGTACCTCGTCACTAAAAGTGCAAGTGACACTCAAGAGGGAAGGGGTGAATTAAGTGTTGTCTGGTTGTTTTAGATTTTTCGATTAATTGTAAGAATAGTTATGGCACAGTTCTCAAGCTACGGATATAAAAGAAATAAATCAACAACACAAGAATTTTAAGAGGTTTGACTTCTAATAAGTCTATGTCCTTCACTCACTCACTCACTCACTCACTCACTCACTCACTCACTCACTCACTCACTCACTCACTCACTCACTCACTCACTCACTCACTCACTCACTCACCACTCACTCACACTCACTCACTCACTCACTCACCACTCACTCACTCACTCACTCACTCACTCACTCACTCACTCACTCACTCACTCACTCACTCACTCACTCACTCACTCACTCACTCACTCACTCACTCACTCACTCACTCACTCACTCACTCACTCACTCACTCACTCACTCACTCCACTCACTCACTCACTCACTCACTCACTCACTCACTCACTCACTCACTCACTCACTCACTCACTCACTCACTCACTCACTCACTCACTCACTCACTTTTTTATTAATCTACTCAGAAAAACAAAATAATTACACTCAATCACCTATAGACAAGATGATTTTCCCAACTTCCACCTATGGAAGTTCGATTCAACCACCAACTATGATTGTTCAAATGAAGATTTTGATCAACTTCCCCAAAAAACTGAACACACAGAATGCTCAATTAAAAACACTTTCTCTCTAAAAAACATTTAGCCTAACATGCTTAGAATGAGAGTAAATTAAGACCTATGTGGYATTGAGGTTCTTGTTAGGTTTGAGGACTTCGAGAGAGAATGCTTTTGCGTAGCATATGCTTTGTTTATGCAAGAAATCATAAGAATATATTTTCCTTGGAAATAAGGTAATTATTTCATGGAAAATATATTCACCGATTTTATTTGGTATCAAATAAAATTAGTATAAAATTATACAATATACTAACCACAATTAAGGAAACTTTCTTGCACAACAAACCACTTACTCGTGTATGTTTGAAAACGATCTTGCGTGGAAAGAAAACTTTCCTAAAATACGAATGCATGTAGTAAATTTGAGAGGACTGGTTCAGATCTGTTCCTAGACTATTCCAGTCAACTAAGTTTACTAGTAGTTGTGTATGACAAGTAACCGAGACTTTTTGTCATCCACAACTCGCTAATCTCTCTTGTTTCAAACCTTTATAGTGCAATACAAATCATCATACCACTTACATTGCATCTAAGACCTAAGTATGTAAATCTATGATCTTGGTCTTCATGCAAAATTCAAGATTTGGCTTCACGAGCTTCGTCTTTTCAACCATTGAACTTGTGCTTTAAGTCTTGTACATGCAAACAAAAACATGCATGCAATATAATAGTTTAAAGTGGTTTAACATCAATCAAAACTCAAACTAGGGAACTCAACAAATTCCCCCATTTTGATGATGACAAACCATGAAGTCCCTCCTGCAAATAGTATCATTAGTTTTGGGAACTTTTCAAAAGTTTTGAATTCTTAATATAAGACTCAAGGCACTGGTCTCGTATTGTTCCTACAGATATAGGCATCATTCACAAGTTCACCAGTTCACAACTAACTAACAAACAGTTTAAGAAAGAGTTACTAAGTACCATAGGCAAATACTAATTGGAGACTCACAACTCTTAGACTTAAACATCTATACGCAATATGAACATTAGTTAGTTCAGACTTATTTCCAAGCCATTTAGGTTGAAAGAAGTGAAGTGCTTTGAATACATTTCCAGACCTCTCAGGTTTGCCACCTCTAGCAAGGCATTCTTCCTTGCTTTAGTTGCTGCAATACACACATATTATAGCAAAAGACCTACTTATTGCCCCTAAGATAAGTAGAAGAGATTAGAACTTGACACCTGCTTTCCCCTTTTGGCGTCATTAAAATAATCAAGGGAAAAAAGAAATTAACAAAGAAAAAAACGCAACCAGTTGTCAAACTACCAATTATATTAAGTTTAATCTAAAAAGTCAGCTCAAACAGCATTCAAGGGATGCTGATGCTACCGTTGTTCCTACAAAAAAAACCAAAAGCTATATGTCCTAATCAAAAGTTATTACAGACTAGTAGTAGACCAAATTACATAAGAGCAATGTTTTTGTAATTTGGGAAGGGGGAAACAAGAATAAGAGTTCAAAGAAAAATAAGGAGGTTAGTAGCAAATATATGTGAGAAGATAGAGAGATTTAATCGGCTCCAGAGTCATCTTCAGTCCCATCTTCCTCCTCTTCCTTGAGGTCCTCTGAAGCAACTTCATCATCTTCCTCTGCATCTTCCTCTTCAAGCACCTCAGAAGCTAGTTCATCATCCTCGTCAGCAGCCGATGWGTCTTCCTTTTCCTCAGGATCCTCTCTTTCTTGAATACCAGCTTTGTCAAGACGTTACTCAACTCTCCTGTAGAATTCCTGAAGTGCAGAACAAAGTTCAATAACTTTGTTCATTATGCTYTGCATCATCTGATTATGCTCACTCAACTGCATCACCAAGGCATAGGTAGCTTGAACTGATGCTGTACTGGCACCATCAAAACCTGCCTTCCCCTTAGCATCATCCTTCATCTTCAGAACACCACCTACATATGTCATGCCTTTCTTCCCTATAATCTGATCAGTGAGGTTAGACATAGTGACATAGTAAACCACCATCGGAATCTTCCAATGGTTGAATACCAATGTCAACCACCCTCCATAGGGTAGTGCATGCTTTGCCTTCTCTACACAACATATCATATGTCCTAACACCATATATGGATGTTATCAAGAATGTGTTCCATGAAATACTAAACAAGRACACTATCCATTAACCGTACATTCATTCTGCCTTGTGCTCTAGGAAACAAAATCTTTTAGACTAGTGTGTGAAATATCCTTATGATTGGCTCCCTTAAATGGCCAATGGTGTACCCTTGCTTAGGGTCAGGTGGACCAGTAAACAATTTGGCCTTGATCTGGTCTGTTGTGACACCTTTAACTAGTGCTAGTTCTCCCTAGAGTAAACATCAAGCCCTTTGGTTGGGACCTTGAGAATTTCAGCCATCTTTCGCAAAGACAAATTTATGGGAGTTCCCTTTAAAAAAAGAAAAGTATGACTCATCGTCCTTAGTATGCATGTGTTTATAGAATTCCTCTACTAGTGGCATAAACACATCATGTTCTTTGGAAAACAACAAAGACCACTTCTGAAAAGATAAAGTATCTCTTACTTAATGCAAAAACTTCTATTCAACCCAACTCTTAGCATTAGAAAACCCAACTAGAATTTTCCTATCCTCTAAATCATATAAAGTCTTGGGAGTTATTGACTTACGTTTCTTGGGTTTTGAACCCTTAACAATAACAATAGCAACGAATTTTCTCTTTTTACTTGCTAGGGACCAATCAAGTTGTGTTTCCTGCATAACTTCCTTACCCTTGGAGGCCTAACACCCTTCGTGGCAATTGATTGCACCCTTATTCCCTTGCTGGCAACAACCTTGGAACCCTCGTTCTCAGCAACTTCCTCCTCAACATCATCACCCTTCTTCGTCTTAGTTTTCTGAACTATTTGGGTGTGGTTGGGCTTGCTGTTTTGTGGTGGTATGTTTGACAAGCTCGTTCTCAACTTCCTTAATTGCTTTTTCTAATGGTTTCTTCGCGACAACTTTCTTTGCCTTCATCTCCTTCCTTATACCGTTAATGACATCTTCCTTCTCAACTTCTTCTTCTTTCTCCTAATCACCCGGTACTGAATCCTTTACTAGTTCCAACTCCTTTTCAGGCTCAGATTCTTTCACTCTTTTAGACTCCTCTACTTTTTCCTCCGGCTTGAATGCCTCAAACGGTGCTGGTAAGGGTTCTTTGATTTTGGTTTGCTTCGCCTTTTAGGAGTGGTGGTTTTTGTGACTTTAGGAGTTGCGGTTTTGATAGTTTTGGCGGTTGGTTTTTGAGTTACCGCCTTTGTGGTGGTTGATTMTGTGGTGTACTTGGGAGTGGCTAATTTTGTGAGGTGGTTTTGTAGTTGTTGGCTTCTTAAAGTTCCTCCGAATCAAAGGTTCTTTCTCCTCTTTGTCAACCACTTTCTCCATAACATCCTTCACCACTGTTTCGATCACTGTGTTAACCGTCTTCTTTGATTGCTTAGTTTCAACTTGAGGAGATTCACTAACCTCCTTCTTAACTAACCTAGTGCTTCTTCTTTTTGACATGATGAGACTGCACTTTCCTATGAATTGAGCACTTCAGAAATAGAAAGAAAACTTGTACAATTTTAGTTTCAAGAATTCGAGAAAGAAAAGAAGAATTAAGAAGTTAGGGTTTGTGAGACAATATATAACCTAAGAAAAGGGAAAGAAAATCAAAGAAAATATGTGATGAAAGAATTAAAATTAGAAAAGGAAAGTGTGATCACATGCAAAAATATTTATAAGAAGGCAAGTTTGATAAGCAACGGATATTTAACAAGATTTCGAAATCAATTATCCGTTCTTAGATATTACAGTTAGGCTTGTCGATGGGGCGGGGCGAGCCGGATTTTACCTTTCCCATCCCCATCCTCGTGGCTGGGATAGAACCTATCTCAATCCCTGACCCGACAGGTATGACTATTAAACAATCCCCGCCCCATCACCACCACCACCACCACCACCAMCAACAACAACAACAACAATAATGGGTATTATAAATGCGAGGTGGGGCGGGGATGGGGCGGATATACATTAAAACCCATCCCCGTCCCCATCCCCATTGCAGGTACCAATTTCATTCCTATCCCCGCCTCGCCACCCGCCAAACCAAGAGCCATCCGGATGAGGCGGATCTCCTACTTTACCCACCCCACTAATAAGCCTAGTTACATTTGCATAAATATAGTCGTCACTTCATTTAATTTCATATTTTAAATTTTGAAAAATGAATAAAAATAATCAAATATCAACCGCCTCAAGAATCTAGTTTCCAAGTGGTCTGCAACTTGTCTATTCCAACTTACTCTTTTCAAGACTTATGCTAAGGTACCTTGAGTACTAAATTGATTAGTTCAGTATCGCATATGAA